>ML682016.1:27926854-27995218 GCA_007922195.1 Podocnemis expansa | reverse complement strand
CAGTGCCTCTCATGTAGCTCACCTTCTGGGGACAGCCAGAGTGCCGTAGTTACCTCCGGCCTAGCTCTGGGAGACTCTCACTCACGAGCCTCGCGAGTATAGCTCCTTCTTCCTAACCATGATCTGGAGATCTTCTAGCCCTAGTAGTTGCGACTTGGACTTATGTTATACTTATGTCCTAAGTGATTACTAGGTTCTTTCTCACTCAATGGAGCCTAACATCAACCCCACCCCGAAGTTCCAAACATTTTAATGGCTGAAATCTTCCTCTTATCTGGTTTTACACCTTCATGGGAAACAATGTCCCTTATAAAAGTCAGTTCTCTAACTCCTAACACAAATTTGTCCTTATTTAGTTTGAGGTTTGCGGCTCTAGTTGCATCGAACACTTGCCGAAGCTGACGATCATGCTCCTCTTTTGTAGAGCCCCAGATGATGATGTCATCCATGGAGGTGTCCACACTGCTAATATGTTCATAGATCATGTGTACAGTTTTGTGATACACCTCTGGTGCTGAAGCTATACTGAAAGATAAGCGTAAAAATCTGTGTCTTCCGAAAGGAGTATTAAATGTGCATAATTTCGAGCTTTCCTCTGTTAATTTTAGCGGCCAAAATCCAGAGGATGCATCCAATTTACTGAAATATTGAGCGTTTGCAAACTGAGCCATAATCTCTTCTCTAGTTGGTAGTTTGAAATGTTCTCTTTGTATAGTTCTGTTGACGTCTGTGGGATCTAAACATATGCATAGCTGGCCATTACTTTTTTGCACTATGACTAGGGAGCTCACCCATTCCGTTGGCTCCTCTATTTTTTGTATTACTTGCATTGCTTCCATCCTTTCAAGCTCAGCCTTGAGTTTATCACGGAGTGCAAATGGCACCTTTCTACATGGATGAATTCTACATGGAGGGATCTGCTTGTTTATGTGGATTGTATGTTCACCTTGCAAGCAACCCAATCCCTGAAACAGGTCCTGATATTCTTCAAGGAGTGCCTCATAGCCAGATGCAGCCCTATCTTGTAGTGAGAGCACCCTTTTTACCAAATTCAGTTTCTCACAGGCGGCTAGGCCCAAAATTGGTGTCACCTCCTGTGGCACTACAATGAAAAGCAGCCTGTACATAGAGTTCTTATGGTTAACACTAGTGAAGCAGCGTCCCTGCACAGGTATATTTGTTCCAGAATACCCAGTTACTTTTATGTTTGGTGGCCCCAGCTTGGGTCCTATTCTCAGTCTCTCATAATCTCGTGCAGACAAAATGTTAACCTGAGCTCCTGTGTCTAGTTTCAGAGGAATGATTGTTCCATTCACTGACAGAGGCAATATCCAGTCCCTCTCACTAGGTTTACTTGATCCCAGTACGTCTAAAAAGCACTCCTCAGTCTCACTGTCAGTAACTAAATGCACTTGATTTTTGCGCCTTTGGGATCTGCAGCAGTTTGCAAAATGATTAAGTTTCCCACAGTTATGACAGAGTTTCCCATAGGCAAAACACTGTTTGGGACAATGTCATGATCCACACTTGCCACAAGACTGTCTGGACTCAGTCTTCCTGATAGCAGGGGTTGGTTCCACATTGTGATTTGAACCACTCTGGCTACATGCCATTTGTCTAAGTGCATGCACTGTCCCTTCTGGTGAATTCAGCTCTTTTACTTGTGTTATTACCATTTCAGTGGCCCTACATATTTGAAAGGTTTCATTCAAAGAGATCTCTCCCTCTCTGAGCAGTCTTTCTCTTAACACATTGTCTGTAATGCCACCAATGAGTCTGTCTTTGATCAGAGACTCTGCCAAGCCACCAAAGTAACAGCTTTTACTGAGTTTCCTTAGTTCTGTAACATATTGGTCTATGGTGTTATCCAGTTTTTGTATGCATGTAAAAAATCTATGCCTCTCAAAAGTCACATTCATTTTTGGTAAGCAATATTCCTCAAACTTAGTCAGTATAGTGTTTAAATTCATACTTTCAACATCTTGAAATTCAAATTTATTATATACATCCAATGCCTCTTCCCAACAACATGCAAAAATATAGATGATTTCTGGTTTTAATCTTTGTTCTGCGCTCCAATAGCAGACAAATACAACAGAAATCACTGCTTAAACTTTAGCCAGTTTTCTGCAACGTTACCAGACATTTGGAGAGGTGAAGGAGCCTGTAAAACATCCATATTTAGAGCTTACACTTAGTTGCTGAAGGCTTTCTTCTTCTTCAAGTGCTGCTCGGATGCATTCAGTAATTGGTTTCTCCGTGCCGGAGCACCAGATTGGTCAGAAAACTTTTGCCCTAGCCTGTCAGGAGAGGGTAGGTGGCCTCCACCCCCTCGTACCACCTGCAGCTATATATACGGCCACCTCCCAATCCCCCCCTCAGTTTTATTTTTTCTGCCTTGCACGTTGGATCTGGAACTTCCTCTCCTTGTGAACGCAAGCAGCCTGTCCTTCAGCTTTTCGCCTGACTGGGAGCAACTCTTCATGGACATAGTTCCACCCCAGGAGCCTTCCATCGTCAGGCCGGACATTCGTTCACCGTTGGATATGCCAGGGTTCAAACCCTGCTTCGAGTGCGGCAAGGCCTTCCTCCAAGATAATCCCCACGGGAAGTGCCTACAGTGTCTAGGCACAGACCAACTGGTCTCAGCCTGTTCCCTATGTCTCTCCTTTAAACAAAGGACCATCAAGGAGAGGGAACAACAGTGCCTTGCCCTAGCCTCAGAGCAGACTCGGCACTCTCCGCCCAAGGCTTCGGGTTCCCACCCAGTGCTGAGACCCAGCTCGGCACCGGAGCCCCCACGGCACTGTACCAAAGGTGGCCACCGCCGCACAGCCTCGGTGCCGACCCTGGCACCTCGGCGCCAATCTGGCACCCCAGCACAGTTCAAGGTGACCCCCAGGACCACAGCATAGTCCAGTAGCGCCAGCACCTAGATCACCCTGGTGCCGATCGCCTGCATCCCCAGTGCCGTTGGCCTGGTACAGTCCAGCGTTGCTGGTGCCCAGATCGTCCCGGCACCGGCCACAATCACCTTTGGCACTGCAGACTCTCTACATCCCTGTACCGACAGAGCGCGAGCCCTCCCAACCAGGCAGTCCCCCTTCCCCAGGTGAGGACTCACTGTGGGCCCGCTCAGAGTCACTCCTCGTGCCAACAACTCCTGAAGCAGTAAAGGCCGCTTGAGCCCTTTTTCTGCTCCCCACACCGCCTGCCCCAATCCTAGCTAGAAGGTGCAAACAGGCTTTCACTTCTGAGGCCTGGGTCCGTCGTGGGCATTGCTCTCCCTCACCATACAGTCTTCCATCTTCCACTCCATTGGGCTCTGGTACCGTAGGACCATCCTCACAGCAACACATCACCTTGCCATTGCCAGTGCTGCCCCTGGAGTCTCGTACTCCTTCCCCTGCTCTTAGCCCAGAGGAGGGGCCATCAAGGGGCTCCAAGTGACCTCGGCGCCACACTTCAGCACCATCGCCATTCTGCTTCCACCCACAGGAATGGTTCCCCCAGGGAGACTCCCTCTCCTTCACAACGAGCTCCTGGTACCGCTCTCTCCCCGGCACCGGGCTCCTATACAGGGAACCTATTGGTGTACTTTGATTTGCTGCACTGGGCTACGGCCCATTTAGGGATGGAGGTACAACCCTTTGGTTCCCCCCCCCCCCCCAGACACCCTCTTTGGGCCTGCCTTTGCCTCGGCAGAACCCCTGACAGTCCCGCTCCACCCGAGCGTCTGGGACCTCACGTCCTCCTGGTGGCAGAGTCCAAGCTCTATTGACCTGGTTTCGGACACGGCGAGTGTTAAATACTGGCTCCCTGAGCCAGACTTCCCTTCCCTTGCAGATCACCCAGTCCCCCCAAGGGATGTGGTGCAAATGGCGCTAGGCCCAGGCGAGCCCCCCTGTGACCCTCTCCCATCTTCCACAGAACTAGACTTCTTGGGCCGTAAGGTCTACTCCTCCTCGGCCTTCCAGCTATGAGTGGCAAATAACCAAGCCTTGACAAGCAGATATTTGCTGGACATGTGGGAGTCGGTCGCGAAATTCTGATGCCTGCTCCCACCAGAGGCTAGAGAGGAGTATGATACATTTCTAGAAGAAGGTCAGATAATCTCCCAGGACCTCCTCCTCTCAGTCCGTGATGCGGTGGATACAGCCGCCTGCACTATGGCCTCGGAGATAACTATCCGCCGAGTAGCCTGGCTCAGGGAGGCTAGGGTGCCTCCTACTGCTCAACAGGCGGTCCTTGACCTGCCTTTTGGAGGTGACGCCCTGTTCCCACCAGAAACCCTTTCAGTGGTGGGCACCTCACGGGACCCCAGGGGTGAGGCCAAATACTTTGGCCTCCTCCCTCCCAGGCCCTTTCCTCCCCCATAAACCCTTTGGGGCAATGCCTTTTCCTTGCACTGCCACTTCTCCCATCATCGTGGGAATATAGACCTTCCCCACCCCACGGCATCCCATTGCTATGGTGCTGAGACCTCTCCATGCTCTCACCTGTAAGGAAAGGGGTGGCCCATTTGGCCGCCCACCCACTCTCAAGACATCCGAGATGCAGTAAGACTTTAGTGCACTGGCAAGAAAGGTGCCGGCCTATCTGGCTGCCACCCAATTCCCTAGACATCCAGGATGCAATAAGACTCCAGTGCACCCTCAGACTGGGCAGTTGGTGTCCTTTCCCTCCTTTCAGGGGCATCGAGAGGAGGCAGGACCCTTTCGTCTCTCCCGATACTGCAAACTCAGGCACATTAATTCTGGCTGTGCACTTGCCCAACCTTGGGGAATGCGTGCCAACCGAACCCCCTGCCCGTCAGTACATCTATCCTAAGGTCCACTCCTAGACATCCTAGATGTTACTCCAGCACTTATAGTAGATCCACCCCTCCCATCCCTCTCCCAGGTACCCTTCAACTGACAAACCCTATGCTGGTAGGCAATAGGATGGGTCTTGACAGGAATGAGAAGTGCGTCCCATAGTAGCCCCAGCCACTGCTGCAGAGGCTCCGATGTGTGCAGTCACAGCCCTCTAAGGACACAGATCCAGTCCTGCTTCCCCAAAGACCCTGCATCAGGTAGGATGCACGCTCGTTCCTGGGTTGGGAGGGAACCCCTCCCCTCACTAACATACCATTGACACGCTGGCTAGACCAGCTCGACTAAGGCTCTTGGCACCCCTGTGCTAGACAAGAACCTCCACTATCCCAACTGCCACGCGGGACGTGTCTCACATTATTACGGCGGTCCTTAGGCTCCAGGGAAGGCCAAGGCAGGGCAGTCCAACCCCGGCCACCCTATATTCCCCCCTTCTAGTAGAATCTGAGGCCTTGCAACAGCCCCTTTTCCTTGCGGACAACCTTGGCTGGTGCCAGGACAACCTATCCTGGGAGTCCCCGCCCTGGGCCCACCTTTCCAGAAGCGGGGTAAGCCCTTCTCACACACTTCCCTCTTTCCCCTTTTCACTGTCTAAGCAGAGACCCAGCATACCTGACCCGGAACTTCCAGATCAAGGAACTCAAGGGGTAGGAGTCAACATTGCATTTCTCCTTGGTGAGGAACAGCAGTGGGAGTACCTATCCTGGGCCTCCCGCATCACAGCCCACCCCTTTTCAGTGGCGTCAGCCCCTACATAGCCGGTACAACACCGCAATCCGGGCATGAAAGCACCGCCACAAAGTTGCTTGTGGCTGCCCACCCCAAACCCCCCTTGCCCTTCAGTGGCACGTATCCTGGCAGAGGGCTCTGCCCCTTAGGCACGAGCCAGCGTCCTACCCTGAGGATCTAAGTCCGAATTGTAAGCCAACCCATGTGAGCTTGGCGATGGCCTTACCGCGACCATGTCCCTCTTTCCCTTGAGGGACCAGACTAAATATATATAAAAAGATTCCTCTCTCACCTCTATGGGTGGTATGTGTCTTCCTCAATCTCGGGTCCTCTACCAGAGGCCTGGGAGTTTGAGGGTTCTGCACAGTATCTTAGCTGTTCCTAGCACTGCACTCTTCTGGACAGAGAGCTCTGATGTTGTTCCTGGGATCTGTTGGAGCCACTCTCCCAGCTTAGGAGTCACAGCCCCGAGTGCTCCTACCACCACTGGGACCACTTTGGCCTTCACTTTCCACATCCTCTCTAGTTCCTCTTTCAGGCCCTGGTACTTCTCCAGCTTCTCATACTCCTTCTTCCTGATGTTGCTGTCACTTGGCACTGCTACATCTATCACCACCACTGTCTTCTGGTCCTTGTCTATTACCACGATGTCTGGTTGATTGGCCAGTACCTGCCTGTCTGTCTGGATCTGGAAGTCCCACAGAATCTTAGCCCTGTTATTCTCCACGACCTTCTGTGGAATTTCCCATCTGGTCTTGGGAGGGTCTAGCCCATACACTGTGCAGATGTTCCTGTACACAATGCCAGCTACTTGGTTGTGCCGTTCAGTGTATGCTGTTCCTGCCTGCATCTTACATCCTGCCACTATGTGTTGGACTGTCTCTGAGGCCTCTCTGCACAGTCTGCTCCTTGGGTCCTGTCTAGTGTGGTAGACCCCTGCTTCAATGGATCTCGTGCTCAGTGCCTGTTTTTGTGCTGCTATGATCAGTGCCTCAGCGCTGTCTTTTAGTCCAGCCCTTTCCAGCCACTGGTAGGATTTCCCAGTGTCAGCCACCTCAGCTATCTGTCGATGGTACATCCCATGCAGGGTCTTGTCTTGCCATGGCACTTCTTCTGCTTGATCTTCCTCCCATGTCTGCTGCTGCCTCAGGCATTCTCTCAGCAGCTCATCTTTGGGTGCCATCTTACTGATGTACTCCTGGATGCTCTGGGTTTCATCCAGGACAGTGGCTTTGACACTCACCAAACCCCGCCCGCCTTCTTTCCAGCTGGTGTACAGTCTCTGGGTGTTGGATTTGGGGTAGAAACCTCCGTACGTTGTGAGGAGCTTCCGGGTCTTCACATCGGCAGCCTCCACGTCCTCCTTTGGCCAGCTCACTATACCGGCAGGGTATCTGATGACTGGCAGGGCGTACCTATTGATGGCGTGGATCTTGTTCTTCCCATTGAGCTGGCTCTTCAGGACCTGTCTTATCCTTTGGTAGCACTTGGATGTTGCTGTCTTCCTTGCCTCCTCATTGTGGTTCCCATGTGACTGTGGGATGCTGAGGTACTTGTAGCTGGTCTGTATGTCTGCTATGTGGCCTGCTGGTAGTTCCACCCCATCAGTCTTGACTACCTTCCCTCTCTTTACTATCATCCGGCCACACTTCTCCAGTCCAAATGACATCCCAATGTCCTCACTGTAGATCCGTGTCAGGTGGATTAGCGAGTCGATGTCTTGTTCATTCTTAGCATACAGCTTGATGTCATCCATGTAGAGGAGGTGGCTAATGGTGGTTCCACTCTTGAACTTGTATCTTTATCCAGTCCTTGTGATTATCTGGCTGAGGGGGTTCAAGCCAATGCAGAACAGCAGCGGGGACAGCGCATCACCTTGGTATATGCCGCACTTGATGGCCACTCGGGCAAGCTGTCTTGAGTTGACTTCCAGTGTTGTCTTCCACAGTCCCATTGAGTTCTTGAGGAAGGTCCTTAGTGTCCTGTTGACTTTGTATAGCGCCAGACATTCACAGATCCACGTCTGCGGCATTGAGTCGTAGGCTTTCCTGTAGTCAATCCAGGCTGTGCGCAGATTGGTCTGTCTAGACTTGAGTTTTGGGCGACTGCTCTATCTATGAGCAACTGGTGTTTTGAGCCTCTGGTGTTGTTCCCAATGCCCTTCTGAGCTGTGCTCATGTACTGGCCCATATGGTCCTGTAGCTTGGCGGCTATGATGCCTGATAGGACTTTCCATGTTGTGGGGAGGCAGGTTATTGGCCGGTAGCTGGACGGTGCTGGTCCCTTGTGGGGGTCTTTCATGATCAGCACTGTCCTTCCTTGTGTTAGCCAGTCTGGGTGGGAGCCTGCTGCTAGCAGCTGGTTCATCTGTGCTGCTAGGCGTTCATGCACTGCTGTTAGTTTCTTTAGCCAGTAGGTGTGGATCACGTCCGGTCCAGGTGCTGTCCAGCTCTTCAAGTTCTTGACCCGCTGTTGGATGTCTGCTACTGTGATGGTGACTGGTTTCTGTTCTGGGAGATTGCTGTGGTCTGTTCTCAGGTCCTGCAGCCACTTTGCACTGGTGTTATGAGTCTCCTCTTTCTCCCATATGTTCTTCCAGTACTGTTCAGTTTCTGCTGTTGGTGGCTCTGCTGTTATTGTGTTGTTGCACTGCAGTTGGGAGTACACCTTGGATGGTTCTTTGGAGAACAGGCCATTTATCTTTTTGGCCTCTGCTTCTCCTTAGCCTGGTAGCCAGTGCTGTGAGCCTTTGTTTAGCAGTCTCTAGGGCTTCAGATGGAGTCAGGCCCTTGTATTTTTTCAGTAGCCTAGTCTTATCTTTAATCTCTACACCCTTCTGTAGTTCCACCAGCTGACTAACTTCTCTCTGAGTTGCCTTGATCTTATCCTCCAACCTCATTTTCCAGGGGGGGTATGTACTGCTGTTCTTCTTGATCATGTAGCCAAGCATCTCGAGGATTACAGAGGCTGTAGCGTATACCAGTTCATTGGTTTGAGTTATGGTCGTAGTAGGAATTGTCGTTAGGGCTCTATTGGCAGCTTCTAGAATACTATTGGATGGTACTTCTCCAATGAGCCTTGGTAATTGGTCTCAAGGGTTGACTGTAGCTAGTTTATCCATGATCTTATGCCTCATATCAGCTGCTGTGGTCTGTAATGGGGGGGGGGGTGTAGTGAAGTTCCAGCTTCAGGTGTTGGCTGCACATCTAGTTGTTTTTCCAGGTCTTCTTCTTGAGTCCGGGATGTAATGTGGAGTTGGTCTATCTCAAATTGTGAGAGCAGCTTCCTCTTTACTATGTTGAAGCATTGGGTAACTAGCTGTTTCTCAGTTAGTGTGGCTGTAGGTCTTTTGTCCATCCATAGTTCCCTCATACATTTCATATATCCCCTCTCATTAGGCCTACTGTTGTAGTAGCATTCCATCAATTCCAGGTTCTCTTGTCTCATCCATGTATGGTTTGCTCCAGTAGCCCACTTATCATCAGATTGTCCTGGTTCCCCAACATCTGGTGCAGACCTTGTTAATTGGGGCGACGTCTGAGCCGGCATGACTCTCCTAGTTCGTGTCACTCTCATATTCGAGGTACGCAAGTGAGGCATTAGGGGGCCTTTTGCCCAGGGACCCCTACTGGAAAGGTAGGTACCAACTGGGATTTGAACCCCAGTCGCCCATATCAAAGACTGGATATATCTATCTATCTAGCTAGCTAGCTATATATATCTATATCTATATATCTCTCTATATATATACATACACATATCAGATTGAGGTTACCAACCTCTGGTCTATGCCCACTGATAGTCCATGAGGGTACTGCTGGTGGTCCATGGGTATGGGGGGAGATAATTACTGCCAGGGCAATGTACTGGGATGAGTACAATATGTTTGTGAGTGAGTGTAATAATTTATTATTAGAAATACTGCATTTTAATAACCCTCGATATACAAGATTGACTCCCATCAGTCATAGGCTAAGTTTTAAATGGCTTGCTTACATGGTGGTCTGCAAAGGCTTTCAATGACTATATCCTGGTCCACATAAAGGAAAAAGTTGGTAACTGCTGTAAATAATTAGAGATAATGGAACAGCCTTCTAAAAGAAGCCAAAGAGGCTACTTTTTCTATTTAATTGTATTCTGTTTAGGTTTTCATACTGTGCCCACCACTTGGTATCTTGGTGCCAATACCATTTAAGACTGGATAAAGCTCAGTGGAATCCTGGACTTGTCTTGAGGGAGGTGGGGGAACTGGACTCAGATGACCTAACATGTCTTTTCCAAGTCTAATGTCTATGATTTGGAAAAGGGGAAGAAAAAGCACCAGACGAATCAGAGAGCAGCAGCAGGAAGCGGATCTGAAAATAGCAGCTGTGTCACCTTTATCTACTGCAACAAAGGCTTCTGAGATGGTGACAAGTTGCTAGGTGACATCTTTCTGCTATTTTCAGCTTCATGCAATGCAATTGTTGGTTAGCTCTATCAGAGCACCTCAGTTCTGTATGTCAGCATCAGTGACTCTACACACACTGAAGGAGGGAATAATGACTAGTGTAACCAATAGCCAAACACTGGGAGAGGCAGTGACGCCAAAGTTAGTGATGGTCTTTGAGATGATGGATTCAAGCATTATAAGGAAAGGACATATCCACTTTCCTGCAATCATAGCAATTAGAGATGGAAAAGAACTATGAGGTCATCCATCCTGTCTTCCCGAGGCTAACTTGCTCCCTGCTACAATTTTCTAACGCTTGGTCAAGGCTGCATTAAATGTAGCAAGCTACAGAAGTGTCCACTGCTTCCCTTAAGAAATTTTCTGTTCTTTTTTCTGGTTGTCTGATTACCCGATATTAGAGCCTTACATTCAGAAAATAATGAATAAAAAATAACAGAGGAAGAACCAGGGAAATGGCTTAAAGGGGGAAATAGCTAATTTTATTTTCAGAATTAGAATCAAAATTGAATGAGAATGCAAATAACAAAGCTAATCTACAGAATTCAGACAGCTAGTTACATCTGAATCCCTTAAGAAAGGGGTTGTTGGCATATACACTATTATTGATTTGGAGCATGCAATTAGTGTTGTATTGCTTCTTTGGTCCAGAATACCAAATGACATGGAATGTGAATATGCAGGCACCATTCACCATGACTCAGTGTACGTTATTTTTAAATGTTATAGATAAAAAGGGATCTGAATACACTGAAAAGCAACTTCTTTTCTGGGACTAGCATGGCTTTATAAATTCATGGAACATGCAACCATCACAGGCAGAACTTCAAATTATCTGAAAAAAATGGGGTAATCCTCACCCTACTGTACATCCTGGGGTGCCATGCTGCTTCAGTGCCTTGCCATGTATCACTCAAGTGAGTGAATGCTGCTTCCTCAAGTCATCTGGTGGAATCTGAAGGGTTAGCTTGTGTAAGGGTTGCATGATAGGTCCTATCAGAGTTTGTAAAGGACTCAGCAATTATCAAATGGCAGATAGGAGAGCATGATATTACTTTTCAATCATTACTACTATTTTTCCTAGTCAAAGAAGTATGGTAAAATAGAGTTAGGACTAAAAGAATGTTAAACTGGAGTCATGTAAATTAAATTACATTATAGGAAGGTTTGGAATTATCCTACAACCCAAGCGTTACAAACCCAGGAAGTCCACAGCTGAGGTTAAGTTTAAAAGAAATCCAAACTTGTTAAGATATGGAATTGCAAAGTCAGAGCATCCCAGACAAGCATACATCTGTTCTTTAGTAACACTGTGCAATACCCATTTGATCATAATTAAAGCACTTTAGTGTTTGTGGTCCCAGACTAGATTGAACTGAATTACAAATAGACATGTTTTCTTTTCTTCCTGTATGTTGTTGCCCTGGATGTGTAAATGTGTCTATATCACACTTGATCCTGGGAAGTGTTAAGCAGCCACAATATTCTCCAAAATCTTTATGGCCAACATTTTCAACGACTAACCTAAAATATCTATCTGGACACCTACAGACAAGTGGATTAATTTTGATTTCCAAATATTCTTATCAGCACCTGCAGCACCCATTGACTCAAGGATCAGGCGTCATTCACTTGAAGACTCATCTATGTATTTAGAAACCTAACTTCAGACAGTAACTAAACTTTCTAACATACAGAAGTCCATTTGGATCTCCTAATAGAACAGCCTACTAGTAAATCCCACATTTGTCAGCTTAATAAATGCTAGATATGCAGGCAAAAATTTCCAGCAGTAACCTCAGGCTAAACAGGCAGGACTCCCATCCCTTGGGCCACAATCATCTCATCTCTGAATGAGCAAAGAGAACTCCTCTTCAAACCCTAGAAATACATCAGGATGTCTCCTATCCCCTCACTGTGAAAAACAACTTTGGACAGGATTTCCTGAAGTGCTAAAAGCAAGTAGGTATGTAAATCCTTTCATTGCTTCTGGACCATCTCCCCCACTCCCTCCAGCTTAGCAGACATTTGCTTTTGTCATTATAGAACTGTCTAACCCTCTATGACATAATTCTGTAATTGTAAGAAACATAGGTTTATTGGGGAAGCTGGCCAGGTTGGAACCCACCTGTGATAAACCTTGGGCCTACAAGTTTGCCCACACTGTCAGTTCATCTGTAAAAAGTACATGAAAGTTCATACAGTATCACAACAGCCTATAACAACAAATGATGATGGGAAGCAGTACAGAAGACAGAAAGACTGAATTCATCCAAACAGAAAGGCCTCCTGGTATAATGCAAGGACTCAAATCATGCATAGTAAACAAGGAATGTGTGAAACCAGAAGTCACTAACATTGGTATGTGGGAAAGTAGGCCTAATTGGTGGACAAACTAATGAGGGGGTGGGCTATTCCACAACTGGGTCCTTAATGAAAGAAACTTTGGGGAGAAAAATCAGGTACTGGAGTGAGATTACCCATTCTCACCCTCTCCTGGTACTTCTTTATCCTAAATCTGGGAGATATTCTGACCAGACTAGGGCAGAAAGAGGGACACAAATGACATCACCATCCCTACCAGCTCCAGCTGAATTACAACCACCATATGATATAAAATGGTCCCAGACTTTAACAACAGCTTCAGCCTCTCTCAACTAAATTATTCACTTGTACCACAAAGGATAGTTATTGCCATCTTCAATACAATCTAAGAAAGACCATCAAACAAGGGTTTCTTTCCCCCTTTTAAATGTCTCTCTAGCTAAATAGCAAAGAAAACATGTTAAAGAGACAGTCTTACTCATCACTTTATATTTCAATTGCTTTAATTGTTTTAGTCTTTTCTGTGTTTTAATAATAGGTTAAATATGTTTAATGGTATATTTGTCATGGAACTAAGCAGGCTGAAGTCTCTGTATACCAAATCTCAAACTTTGTTTAATATTAGATAGTGATTGGATTATGACTGGTTCATAGCTTTTACCTAAATTAAAACACACACCTAGCCCTCACTGGTTCTAGATCGGAGTTGATAACTGAAAGTGTGACTCAGTGCCAGTCTCTGGTTGACAAATTTTGTTAAACCCCTTAAACAAAATAAAACCAAGACAACATATCAAATTTAAGCTAGTATTAATAATTCAGACTAAACTAAAAATCAAATACTTACTATTATATCCAAATCAAATTGGCAAAGCAAACAACTTAGTCTCAATGTTGAATTGGAGTAGAACTGTCAAATTACCACCATACATAACAAATACTTGTACTGAATCTAAGGGTACATCTATACTGATGGCAGCAAAATCGTTGCTGGCAGTGCGATCTTCTGGATGTGATTCAGCAGTGAGTATGACCCCACTGAATCACTCTGGAACTTCAGCCCTGGAACTGGAATTGCTCTAAGCCAACTGCAGGGCATTTGTAGTCAGCTTCCCCTAATGTATAGGACCTAGTTAGAGAGTCGTCAGGAGTATTTTACATACCATGACTATCTCCCATTGACTACTGCCGAGAAAAGTGGCAAATATAGACTAGGGCTAAGAAGAAGGGTTATACATGATTGTTAGATGCATCTTCTTTCTTTCCCTTTGCTAGATCTGAGAGACAGTGATTCCTCAAGTCGGTAGAAGGAGATAAGGAGCCAGCCCCAAGGAGGGGAATCATTGCTAGCAGTTTGTATTAAACCTTTCAAGGAGTTCTCTCTCTGCTAAAGTTACATTGCATTCATCTTTTCAACTCACATCCATGACAAAGTGCATCCTCACTTCAACAGAAAGAGTGCATTGCACTCTCCACTGTGTGGGCTCATTTAGAGAAGCAACAGAGGTTATCTGAAGGGGTACTAAATAAACCTGTTTCAAAATCTCACAGGACAATGTGTGAGTAAAGAGCTAACTGATGGGACACCCACTGGGAACAGAATGCAGGATCCTTTCCCTGTCTCACATCTTTTTCTTCTCCTGGTAACCAAGGCTTCAGAGCTCATTCTGGGAATCCAGATTTGTCTTACTGGCTGAAAAATAAGCTTCCCACACAGGGTTGGAACTCTGATTGGCCAAGTTTCCTTTCAAACAACTAGTTATATCTATGTAAGGCAGGTCTAGAGGCTGGGCACTTGTGCTTAACACCTGAAAAGGGGGGCAACTAATCTTCGTGGGCTTTTTATTTGCATGACCACAATTAGGTATTAGCATACTCTCACTGTGTGGGTGCAGGGCATGATGGTAAGTTGTATATGGGCTGATTCAATCACAAATCTGTCAATATCTGTAAGCCTACTGAAGAGGAAAATGAAATGCTGTCTTTTTTATGGCATGTTACCCTTTTGATTGTATAAACTCTTGTTTAGTCTATTTGATGGAAAAGTCACCATCAGCAACAAAGAACTGCAAAGTGTAAGTGACCCTGTGTTTTCAGTTTGGTAAAGGTAGAGAAAGGGTTAGAGGTAGCATAGCTTTGATAAAGAGCTATGGCTGAGGCACCACCTCACCCGTGCCCCATTGTTAAAAGATAGACTTGAACTGGTTCTTTGAGGAGCCTTTTGTGGTGTTCTGAAGTCAGGAGCTGAAATCACTGAGGGCTGAGACCTCTCTTAGAGCTGAAATCACTGAAGTGTGACCAGCGGCTGGAGCTGGCAGAGGGCTGGAGAGCGCGAGCGACCAGCAGGTGGAGCCGGCGGATTGTGTGAGCAGCCAACAGAAGGCCAGAGACTGTGAATGACCAGCAGGTGGAGCTGGCAGACAGCTGGCGTGGGGGACATTCTCTACATTGCAGGTCAGCAACCCCAGCACCTGTGTTAAAAACGGCATGGGGATTGAGCCTGAGTGGCACATGGCGTCGGTCCTCCAGGCCCCAACTGGCTGTGCTTCCCTGCTGATGACTGCGGCCAGCAGGGACAAGGAAGCTGTGGCATGCTAGGCCTGTGGCCCCTGCTGGCCCTGCCCGCTGCTGGGCATGGCTAGAGGGGAGCAGGACAGGTCAGCCCACCCACAGCTGCTGCTGCTGGCAGAAGCCAGCCCCAATCCCCAGAGACCACCTGCCAGTGAGACCAGGTGCTGGCCCCAATCCCAACCCCCAGAGGCTGCACAGAGGGAGCCAGCCCCAACATGAGCCCCGGAGGCCACCCACCACTACTGGCAGGTGCTGGCCCCAACCCCTGGAGATTGCACAGCGGGTGCCAGCCCCAATCCTGCACCTGGAGGCCACCAGCTGCTAATGATGGGTGCTGGCCCCACCCCCAACCCCTGGAGGACACCTTCCGCTAACAGTGGGTGCCGGCCCCGACCCCAACCCCAGCCCCAACCCCCAGAGGCTGAGCTGCGGAACCCAGCCCCAACACAACCCCCAGAGGCTGCCCACCAGCAAGAGCAGCTGCCAATCCCACCTCCTTTTTGCCTTGCCCCTGGCACCCACTGATGATGTGCTGGGCAGGGCTGGCATGGAGGCTTGCAAAGGTTGCTGACCCCCTGCTCTACATACACTGGGGTGGAGTGAATGCTGTATCGGGTTTTGTGAGAATCCTGTTCTGCACTGATTCTCCAGATCAGTGCTAGTTTTAATATTGTCTATACAATCTTTTATGCTATGTGGGGTTTTTGGTGGGAATCCTGTCCTGCACTGATTCTCCAGATCAGTGCTGGTGCTGATATTGTGCCTATATGTAGTGATATGCTTGTAGAAGGTTGTGAATTTGGAGACACTCCCTAGCATGGGCCAGTGTTGTGTAAATTGGGAGACGTGCCTCAGAGAAGATCTAACAAGGCTGCTCCCAGGTACACACTTGGATACCTGTCTGTATGATCAAAGTTCTAATCCTTACTTATTCAGTAGTATCATCTTTAATGAAACCTTAAGATCATTACATGGTGTCAGAAGATGGTGAATGAGTTTGGAAACTAAAAAGACTTAGAGGAAAATTCCTGCATTTGCACCTGAAAACAGCAAAACATCAGGGATCTCTGAAAACAAAGAAGAGGTTACTTACCGGTAACCGGTGTTCTTCGAGACGTGTGCTCCTGGCCATTCCTTAGTAGGTGTCTGCACGCCTCGTGCACGGCACGCCAGAAACTTTTCCCCCAGAGTACCCGTAGGGTCGGCTGTAGCGCCCCCTGGAGTGGCGCCGCCACCACTGCCTATATAGCCACCAGCCGACCCGTCCCTCCTCAGATCCTTCTACCCAATGTCTGAGGGGAGGTGGGAGGGATTGGAATGGCCAGGAGCACACGTCTCGAAGAACACCGGTTACCGGTAAGTAACCTCTTCTTCTTCTTCGAGTGCTGCTCCTGGCCATTCCTTAGTAGGTGAGTATCTAGCCTTACCTTGGAGGTGGGAGACATCACAGAGAGACTGACTGCAGCACTGCTCTGCCCACTGCCACATCCTGCTGCGCTTGCTGGGTGATGGCATAATGCTGCGCGAAGGTATGCGGGGTGGACCACGTTGCCGCCTTGCATATATCGATAGTCGGGACACCGGCGAGGAACGCTACGGAAGCCGCCTGGGCCCTAGTTGAATGAGCTGTTACCCTTGGCAGGTGCTTACCCCCCAGCTTGTAGCACTCTTTGATGCAGGCCGAAATCCAGGAGGCTATCCTCTGAGTAGATACCGGTTGGCCTTTTTTATTGTCCGCTACTGCCACAAAAAGCTGGGGGGTCTTGCGGAACAGCTTTGTCCGTTCTACGTAGAAGGCTAGCGCTCTGCGCACATCCAGGGAGTGGAGACGCCTCTCCTCTTCTGATGCATGGGGCTTCGGGCAGAAGACAGGCAGGGAAATGTCCTGGTTCACGTGAAAGTGTGACACCACTTTAGGTCTGAAGGATGGATGCGGGCGTAGCTGCACCTTGTCCTTAAAAAACTGGGTATACGGTGGATCCACCACCAATGCTCGCAGCTCGGACACTCTCCGGGCTGACGTGATAGCCACCAAAAACGCGACCTTCCAGGACATGTACAGGAGGGAGCAAGTCGCCAGTGGTTCAAAAGGGGGTCCAGTAAGTCTTACCAGTACCGCATTTAGGTCCCACTGGACCGTGGGTGCTTTTATAGTCGGGTATAACTTAGAAAGCCCCACCAGGAACCTTTTCACCATAGGCACCGTGAACAGCGAGCTACCCCCAGGACCGCGGCGAAACGCTGCAATTGCCGCCAGGTGGACCCTCAGGGACGATAACGCTAGTCCGCTGGACTTCAAATACCATAAATAGTCTAGTAAGCGGTGAACCGAGACCGACTCTGGATCCTCCCCGTTGGCCGAGGCCCACCGCACAAACCTGAGCCATTTAGCGGCATATGTAGTTCTCGTGGCAGGTTTCCTACTACCACACAACACGGCCCGTACTGGGGAGGAGCACATCTGCTCGCTGTCTGTCAGCCACGAAGGCACCATGCGTGGAGGTGTAGGGCCTCCAGGTTGGGGTGGAGAAGCCTCCCGCTGTCCTGGGACAATAAGTCTGGTCTGAGTGGCAACCGGATCGGCCTGCGGCTGGACCACCGCATCAGGGTCGAAAACCAATGCTGCCTGGGCCACGCTGGGGCGACCAAGATGACCTGCGCCTTGTCCATCTTTATCTTCCACAACGCCTTGGCCACTAAAGGTGTCGGAGGGAACGCGTACAGGAGACCTCTCCCCCCCCCCCAGTGAATCTCGAAAGTATCCGCCTCCAATCCGGGGCTGCGTCCATGGAAAGAGCAGAAGCTCCGGCACTTTGTGTTGACAATGGAGGCGAAGAGGTCTAGACGGGGATAACCCCACCTCCGGAAGATTGACTCCGCCACCTCCAGGTGGAGGGACCACTCGTGGGCCATGAACTTCCGGCTGAGACTGTCTGCTAAGCAGTTCCGGAGGCCGGGGATATACGATGCCACTGGCTGGATCTTGTGGCGAACACAAAACTCCCAGAGCCTCATGGCTTCCTGACAAAGGAGAGGCGAGTGTGTGCCACCTTGCTTGTTGATATAATACATTGCGGTGGTGTTGTCGGTACGAACTGACACCGTCTGGCCCCGGAGGTGTTCTCGAAATACCTCGCATGCGAGCCAGACTGCTCTGAGCTCCTTTATGTTGATATGTAGTGCGGAGTCCGCGACCCACCACAGGCCCTGTGTTCTGAGGTCGCCGAGATGCGCACCCCAGCCGATATCTGATGCATCTGTTGTCAAATGCAGTGATGGCTGAGGAAGGCTGAACGGAACCCCTGAGCATAAATTGGCTTCGCAGGACCACCAATGCAGGGTCTCCAGCACTGATGCGGGCACGGTGAGCATAGCGTCCAAAGTGTCCCTCACCGGGCGGAACACCGTCGCTAACCACAGTTGGAGCGGCCTCATCCGTAAACGGGCGAAGGGGACTACAAAAGTGCAAGCCGCCATGAGACCCAGTAAGCGAAGGCATTCTCGCGCTGATACCCTGGGAAACCTCACCAGAGCATCCACCGTCTGTCTGATAGTCTGAAACCGGTTGGTCGGGAGGCTCGCCCTTACAGACGTGGAATCGAGGACCGCTCCTATAAACTCTATTCGCTGCGTGGGAACCAACGTCGACTTTTGGACATTTATCAACAACCCTAAGCGATCGAAGACGTATTGAGTCAGGTTTATGTGGGAGAGCACCTGTCGCCGCAACTTCCCCACGATCAGCCAGTCGTCCAGATACGGAAACAGGGTGACCCCTTGTTTCCTGAGATGTGCCGCCACCACTGCCAGACACTTTGTGAATACCCGCGGAGCTGCGGAAAGGCCGAACGGGAGCACGGCGAACTGTAGGTGCGTCCGCCCCACAATGAAGCGCAGGAACTTCCTGTGCCGGGGATGTATTGCGATATGAAAATACGCATCCTGCAAATCGAGGGCGGCGTACCAATCGCCCGGATCCAGAGAGGGAACAATTGATGAGAGGGACACCATCCAGAACCGAATCTTGCGAAGGAACCGGTTGAGCCGCCTCAGATCTAAAATCGGCCGCAGGCCCCCTTTCGCTTTGGGAACAAGGAAATATCGGGAATAAAAACCCTTGCCCCTGCAGGGCAGCGGCACCTCCTCCACTGCCCCTTTTTGAAGTAAAACCTGCACCTCCTCCCGCAGTGCGTGCTGGTGGGCCTGGTCCCGCAGGGCACCACGCAGCATAGGAGGGGCCGGCGGGGGTAACGAAGAGAATTGGAGGGAATAGCCCTCCTGAACCGTTCTGAGAACCCAGCGGTCTTTTGTGATCTTGCGCCAACGTGGCGCGTAAGGGGAGAGTCTGTTGCTGAATATGGGAGCCTCTGGATCTTTGGCCTTTGATAAACCGCCCTCGTGTTGACCTTCAAAAGGTCTTTTTGCTGCCTGCCGGCGGACGCGAAGATCCTTGTCCGCTGGGGTGGCGTCCAGCCTGTTGACGGGGCCCTTTGCCCCTTCGTCTATCGTCGTCCTGGCGGTGGAAGTAGGGCCGCGGGGGGGGGGGGGGGCGGCTTGAACTGCTTCCTTTGGCTCGCCGGAGTGTGGAGACCTAAGGACTTAACCAGCGCCCTGGAATCCTTTAACATCTGCAGACGGTCATCTGTTTGTTGCGAAAACAGTTCAGGTCCTTCAAAAGGTAAGTCCTGGATCATGGTCTGGACCTCTAAGGGCAGCCCCGACGCCTGCAGCCATGAGCTACGCCGCATCGTCACCCCTGTGGCCATGGAGCGGGCCGCAGCGTCAGCTGCGTCTAAGGCTGATTGCAGCAGGGCCTTAGACACAACTTTACCCTCTTGGACAGATGCCGAAAAAGCCGCTCTGGAGTCCTGCTCCACAGAGTCACTGAAACGCTCCATAGCCGACCAAGCATTAAAGATATAGCGGCTGAGAATAGCCTGCTGATTCGCTATCCTCAGCTGCAGCCCCCCTGTAGAATAGACCTTACGGCCAAACAGGTCCAGTCTTTTATAGTCCTTAGACTTAGGGGTTGACCCCGGGCGACCTTGTCTCTCACGCTCGTTTGCCGCCGCCACAACTAAAGAGCTGGGAGTGGGGTGTGAATAAAAGTGTTCATAACCCTTAGAGGGCACAAAGTACTTTCGTTCGGCGCACTTGGCCGTAGGGGGGATCGAAGCCGGTGTGTGCCACAGCGCCTTAGTCGTGTTATGCACAGTCTTGATAAAGGGCAGGGCTACACGGCCCGGGGCCTCTGGGAGCAAAATGTCCACCATAGGGTCCGCGTCCTCCGTAATTTCCTCGGCCTGCATATTCAGCCCGCTAGCCACCCGACGAAGCAGCTCCTGATGGGCCCTAGCATCATCCGGGATCACCATCGGCTTGGCTCCCGCCACCGCCTCATCAGGGGGCGAAGAAGAAGATTCCTCAAGATCTGGATCCTTAGACGGAGCTCCAGATGCCACACTACGGTCACCAGTGGCCAGGCTCTCTCTATCCGGCTCGTCCCGCAAGGACTCCACCTCCGACACCTCTCCGGTACCGAGGGGGGGAGGAGCGCCGAGCGCGGCCGATGGAGGATGCCTAGCCTGCGAACTGGGAATGAGGGGTCCTGAGGTCACACCCGGTCCCTGGACGGCCCAAGGGGTCCAAAATGGCCACTGCCAACCCGACCACTGAGGGTGGAAAGGCGGTACCATCGGCGCCGACTGAGGCTGCGACGTCGAGGTCTTCTGAGGTCGACGCGGTACCGACTCCTCCGCTGAACTTGACGAAGAGCCGGAACGAGGGGACCACGGCGGTGCCGATGACGACGGCACCGGAGACCGGCGCCGACCCTCATCGCTGCGGTCACAGTGCCGACGAGGTGACTCACGGTGCCGGTGAGACACCAGGGAGCGGAACTGGGGAGCCCCAGCTGCTGCTACCACCGTTGGCGGTACCGGAGAGCGGTGCCGATGCTCACGAAGCGGCACTGGGCTTCGACCTCGACCTGCTACAAGGGGGGTCGGTTTCCCCCGGGACGGTGCCGAGCGTGGTACCGGTGTCGCCGCTGGAGCCGGCGGCGCCGAATGCACTGATAGCTCCTGCGCGGCTGCAAAGGCCTCCAGCGTTGTAGGCAGGATCAAGTCCTCCTCTAAAATGTCCCGGGTAGGCGAGGAGGTCGAGCCCGGACTAAACTGCGCCTCCGAAGGGTTGCGTACCGAAGTTGGGGATACGGAGATAGGCCGGCCGACATGGCTCTGGCTGTCTCCCTGCTGCACCGCCGCTCGGTGCGGTGATTGCCCCCTACCCAGCTGCTTCTTCTTTGGCGGTACCGGGGAAGAGGAGCGGCGCCGGGGCTCCTTCAGAGACTTGGGGCGAGCCGGCTTCGGTGCCGCAGACGGTGCCGAGGATGCCGGTGCGTTCCGCACCGACGGTGCTGTGATGGGCCCCGAATCACTGGGGGCCGGGCGAAGAGCCTCCTCCATGAGGTGCAGCTTAAGGCGCTGAACCCTGTCCTTTTGAGTCCTTGGCTTGAAGCTCTGACAGATTTTACACCTCTCGGTGAGGTGGGCTTCGCCCAAGCACAGAAGACAATCGCCGTGCGGGTCGTCTACGGGCATGGGCTTTTTGCAACGCCCACAGGTTTTAAAGCCCGGCATAGCTTGACCCCGGGCCCGGGGCGGGCTTGAACTAACTAACTAACCTACACTAAGTAAACTAAGAACTAACTAACAACTAACTGATTCGGGTACTCCGAAGCACAGAAACGGCCACGTACAGCACTGCACGAAGCCAGGGAATGTTCCAGCGACCGACAGGGCGGTAAGAAGGAACTGAGGAGGGATGGGTCGGCTGGTGGCTATATAGGCAGTGGTGGCGGCGCCACTCCAGGGGGCGCTACAGCCGACTCTACGGGTACTTTGGGGGAAAAGTTTCCGGCGTGCCGTGCACGAGGCGTGCAGACACCTACTAAGGAATGGCCAGGAGCAGCACTCGAAGAAGAATGGTGGGTTACTCACCAGTAACCGTCCTTTTTCAAGATGGGCTGCTCGGATCCATTCAGTAATAGGTGTCTCCATGCTGGAGCGCCAGATTGGTCGGAAAACTTTTGTCCCAGCCTGTCAGGAGAGGGTAGGTGGCCTCCGCCCCCTCGTGCCACCTGCAGCTATATATACAGCTACCTCCTGACCCCTCCTCAGTTCCTAGGAATCACCAACTCCATGTTCAGGGTTGGAGGGAAGGGACCTCAATGGATCCAAGCAGCTCATCTCGAAGAAGGACAGTTACTGGTGAGTAACCCACCGTTCTTCTTCGAGCGCTGCTTGGATGCATTCAGTAATAGGTGACTTCTAGCCATGCTGATGGATGATGGGTGGAGTTGGTTCTTCCACCTTCAGCATAACAAAGAAAACACCCCAGATGGGAAGAGGCCCAGCGAGCAAGACTAATCAGAGCCGGGAGGCAAACTAGGCTTCTGGCGTGGAGCAGAAGAATCGATAACTGTGGGCCAACCCAAACTTAGGAGTAGGTCCAGCCCCATCGAGGCAGGCGTGCAAGGGCAGGATGGACCAAGGTCACCATGGCGAACATGAAGAATGCAACATGACAACATAGGGTTGCACTTGGCTGCTATACTAGGTGGTATAGCACAAGGAAAGGGAACAGAGAATAAATGTCTGGTCATAAGACTTTCCAGCGTGAGCTATAACGAGACGCAGGAGGCCAGTGGGTACGGGATTAGCTGTAATATCTGTAGCCCGCACAGGAAGCAAGGAAGAAGGGAAAATTATCCCATGAACAGAGCACATCTGGTCCGAACCAGGAGCCAAAGGGTCGCGGCCTAGCCGTGACAGCTGCGGACTATGCAGATAGTCACTGGAGTAATGAAGCTACTCCTTGTTCTGGTTACAACCAGCCCCTGTGGGGGCCTTGGCTAAATTGTGTCAATGCATTGGGGGGGGGGGGAGAAAAGCCCTGGATTCAGTCAAGAAGGGTCTGAGGAAGACACTTCGAAGCAGTACCCAAAACCTGAAGGCAAGAGAGGTGCGGTGAGTGGTTCATTGCATGTCGGCTGGGGAACCTAAAGCTAGTGTGCAAACGCATGCTTCCAGAGGTGTATGGGACTGAAAACTGGGGTTGTTTAGGGTTTTTTTTGAAGGGGTCCCCAGGACATTGGTGCCCACAAGGTGGTATGATGGCCTTAGGTGGTGCGGATGGTTGGTACTTATAAGGGCCTCAGTAGCATACAAGCTCACGGAGAGTACCCATCATTTGGCCTGTAATCCAGTTGGGGTTCCAGCATGACGAGGATTGTCTGGATGACAGGAGTATATGAAGAAGGAAGAAGGGAAGGTGGGAAACAATGCAGAGCCTCCACTTGGCCAAGCCATCAGGGTGGCCGAAGGCTCGTGGAGATCCAGTAGCAGGGATACGATGTCGCGTGCCTAGGGCATCGTTAGAGGAGAACCATGCCACGGCTACATTGCACCTACATGCATAGCAGGAACAAGGGCAGGTAGAGACAGAACTGCCCGAGAAGTACAGTTGCCATAGGAAGGATGAGTCACTTTCCGAGCATGCAAGATGTGGAGTTGCTTGCAAAGAGTCAAATGTGGCACTACCGCAGTATCGTGGGTCTAGGGAACACATATGTGGGGTTATTTCTAGCTGGATGAATCCCGATGGGATTCCTCATGGAGGGTATAAGCCTCTGAGGTTTTAGGTATGTCAGAAACAGGAAACTTGACCTGTCTTCCTCTACCTACTATATATCTGTACAGAGATGACTGGATAGCATAGTGGTTAAGAGTGCTGCCCTTTGTATGGGCAACTGGGGTTCAAATCCTAGTTAGTACCTACCTTTCCAGTAGGGGTCCCTGGGCAAAAGGCCCCCTAATGCCTCACTTGCGTACCTCGAATATGAGAGTGACACGAACTAGGAGAGTCATGCCGGCTCAGACGTCGCCCCAATTAACAAGGTCTGCACCAGATGTTGGGGAACCAGGACAATCTGATGATAAGTGGGCTACTGGAGCAAACCATACATGGATGAGACAAGAGAACCTGGAATTGATGGAATGCTACTACAACAGTAGGCCTAATGAGAGGGGATATATGAAATGTATGAGGGAACTATGGATGGACAAAAGACCTACAGCCACACTAACTGAGAAACAGCTAGTTACCCAATGCTTCAACATAGTAAAGAGGAAGCTGCTCTCACAATTTGAGATAGACCAACTCCACATTACATCCCGGACTCAAGAAGAAGACCTGGAAAAACAACTAGATGTGCAGCCAACACCTGAAGCTGGAACTTCACTACACCCCCCCCCCCCCATTACAGACCACAGCAGCTGATATGAGGCATAAGATCATGGATAAACTAGCTACAGTCAACCCTTGAGACCAATTACCAAGGCTCATTGGAGAAGTACCATCCAATAGTATTCTAGAAGCTGCCAATAGAGCCCTAACGACAATTCCTACTACGACCATAACTCAAACCAATGAACTGGTATACGCTACAGCCTCTGTAATCCTCGAGATGCTTGGCTACATGATCAAGAAGAACAGCAGTACATACCCCCCCTGGAAAATGAGGTTGGAGGATAAGATCAAGGCAACTCAGAGAGAAGTTAGTCAGCTGGTGGAACTACAGAAGGGTGTAGAGATTAAAGATAAGACTAGGCTACTGAAAAAATACAAGGGCCTGACTCCATCTGAAGCCCTAGAGACTGCTAAACAAAGGCTCACAGCACTGGCTACCAGGCTAAGGAGAAGCAGAGGCCAAAAAGATAAATGGCCTGTTCTCCAAAGAACCATCCAAGGTGTACTCCCAACTGCAGTGCAACAACACAATAACAGCAGAGCCACCAACAGCAGAAACTGAACAGTACTGGAAGAACATATGGGAGAAAGAGGAGACTCATAACACCAGTGCAAAGTGGCTGCAGGACTTGAGAACAGACCACAGCAATCTCCCAGAACAGAAACCAGTCACCATCACAGTAGCAGACATCCAACAGCGGGTCAAGAACTTGAAGAGCTGGACAGCACCTGGACCGGACGTGATCCACACCTACTGGCTAAAGAAACTAACAGCAGTGCATGAACGCCTAGCAGCACAGATGAACCAGCTGCTAGCAGCAGGCTCCCACCCAGACTGGCTAACACAAGGAAGGACAGTGCTGATCATGAAAGACCCCCACAAGGGACCAGCACCGTCCAGCTACCGGCCAATAACCTGCCTCCCCACAACATGGAAAGTCCTATCAGGCATCATAGCCGCCAAGCTACAGGACCATATGGGCCAGTACATGAGCACAGCTCAGAAGGGCATTGGGAACAACACCAGCGGCTCAAAACACCAGTTGCTCATAGATAGAGCAGTCGCCCAAAACTCAAGTCTAGACAGACCAATCTGCGCACAGCCTGGATTGACTACAGGAAAGCCTACGACTCAATGCCGCAGACGTGGATCTGTGAATGTCTGGCGCTATACAAAGTCAACAGGACACTAAGGACCTTCCTCAAGAACTCAATGGGACTGTGGAAGACAACACTGGAAGTCAACTCAAGACAGCTTGCACAAGTGGCCATCAAGTGCGGCATATACCAAGGTGATGCGCTGTCCCCGCTGCTGTTCTGCATTGGCTTGAACCCCCTCAGCCAGATAATCACAAGGACTGGATAAAGATACAAGTTCAAGAGTGGAACCACCATTAGCCACCTCCTCTACATGGATGACATCAAGCTGTATGCTAAGAATGAACAAGACATCGACTCGCTAATCCACCTGACACGGATCTACAGTGAGGACATTGGGATGTCATTTGGACTGGAGAAGTGTGGCCGGATGATAGTAAAGAGAGGGAAGGTAGTCAAGACTGATGGGGTGGAACTACCAGCAGGCCACATAGCAGACATACAGACCAGCTACAAGTACCTCAGCATCCCACAGTCACATGGGAACCACAATGAGGAGGCAAGGAAGACAGCAACATCCAAGTGCTACCAAAGGATAAGACAGGTCCTGAAGAGCCAGCTCAATGGGAAGAACAAGATCCACGCCATCAATAGGTACGCCCTGCCAGTCATCAGATACCCTGCCGGTATAGTGAGCTGGCCAAAGGAGGACGTGGAGGCTGCCGATGTGAAGACCCGGAAGCTCCTCACAACATACGGAGGTTTCTACCCCAAATCCAACACCCAGAGACTGTACACCAGCTGGAAAGAAGGCGGGCGGGGTTTGGTGAGTGTCAAAGCCACTGTCCTGGATGAAACCCAGAGCATCCAGGAGTACATCAGTAAGATGGCACCCAAAGATGAGCTGCTGAGAGAATGCCTGAGGCAGCAGCAGACATGGGAGGAAGATCAAGCAGAAGTGCCATGGCAAGACAAGACCCTGCATGGGATGTACCATCGACAGATAGCTGAGGTGGCTGACACTGGGAAATCCTACCAGTGGCTGGAAAGGGCTGGACTAAAAGACAGCACTGAGGCACTGATCATAGCAGCACAAGAACAGGCACTAAGCACGAGATCCATTGAAGCAGGGGTCTACCACACTAGACAGGACCCAAGGAGCAGACTGTGCAGAGAGGCCTCAGAGACAGTCCAACACATAGTGGCAGGATGTAAGATGCAGGCAGGAACAGCATACACTGAACGGCACAACCAAGTAGCTGGCATTGTGTACAGGAACATCTGCACAGTGTATGGGCTAGACCCTCCCAAGACCAGATGGGAGATTCCACAGAAGGTCGTGGAGAATAACAGGGCTAAGATTCTGTGGGACTTCCCGATTCAGACAGACAGGCAGGTACTGGCCAATCAACCAGACATCGTGGTAATAGACAAGGACCAGAAGACAGTGGTGGTGATAGATGTAGCAGTGCCAAGTGACAGCAACATCAGGAAGAAGGAGTATGAGAAGCTGGAGAAGTACCAGGGCCTGAAAGAGGAACTAGAGAGGATGTGGAAAGTGAAGGCCAAAGTGGTCCCAGTGGTGGTAGGAGCACTCGGGGCTGTGACTCCTAAGCTGGGAGAGTGGCTCCAACAGATCCCAGGAACAATGTCAGAGCTCTCTGTCCAGAAGAGTGCAGTGCTAGGAACAGCTAAGATACTGCGCAGAACCCTCAAACTCCCAGGCCTCTGGTAGAGGACCCAAGGTTAGAGAAGACACATACCATGCATAAGGGTGAAAGGGAAATTTTTTTTTTTTTTTTTTTGCTCAGTTTCATCCCATTGCTCCTAGTTATACTCTTGCTTGGACCTTGCCATACAATTCCTTTCTGCATGGTGTTTTCAGCTTTCAGCTACTTATATAGACAGTTGTTCTGTACACTTTAGGTCAGTGTTGCCAACCTACATATATGTTCTCCCCACAAAAAAAACCAAAACCTGTTAAAAGAACATTAAGGTGGCAACATCATGTCCTCAAAAAGAAGGGAATTTCAGAATTCAGATGGCATGGGCAGCCTCAGTTTGGTGGGTCCCCTTGCATATAGGTGTTAGGATACAGCCTTTAATTATATGAAAAACAAATAAGGTTAAATGATTAATTACATGTTAGTTACATTCTTAAAACTACAGTACCCAACTGGAGTAGTGAAAAAACAGATTGACAAAGCTGGATGGGTACCCAGAAGTTGTCTATTACAAGAGAAGCCCAAGAAAGAAAACAGAACACCACTGGTCATCACCTACAACCCCCAAGTTAAATCTCTGCAGCACATCATCAAGGACCGACAGCCTATCCTACAAGACAATCCCTCACTCTCTTAGATGTTGAGTGGCAGATCTCTCCTTGCTTACAGACAGATACTCATCAGCAGCTGCAGACCTAACAACAGAACCAGTAAAGCAGGCACATATCCCTGCTACACATCATGTTGCCAACTCTGCCCACATATCTGTATAAAAGACACCATCACAGGACCTTATCAAGCCAGCTACTCTATCAAAGGCTCATTCACCTGCTCATCCACCAACGTGATTTATGCCATGTGCCAGAAATGACCCCCCGCCTTATACATTTGGTAAACAATACAATCTCTGTGCAAAAAGAATAAATGGACACAAATCTGACATCAGAAATCACAACACTCAAAAACCAATAGCAACAATTTGGTCTTCTTGATTGCTCTACTTCTGATCTGTTAATAGCCATTCTCAGACAAATGAATAACAAAGCTTAAAAGAGAAACCGCAGAAATGGAATTCATATGTAGATTTGATGCAGTGAACTTTGGGCTGAATAAAGACTATGGGTTCTTTTCCCGTTACAACAGGTAATTTTGCTTTCCTCCCCTCCCCCCACCTTGCTGCTAATTGCTGTACTCTGCTGTTTGAATCCTAACAACGGCTTTGATTTGCTGTGACAGTCTGACCTGATCCTATGACTTGAACTCCCCTGCATTTGTTTTGCTCCCATTCTGTGAGTTCCCCATCTTCAAGCATCTGATGAAGTGGGATTTTCTCCCATGAAAGCTCATGCCATAAATAAATGTACTAGTCTTTAAAAGTGCAACAGGATTCCTTGCTTGTTATGTTAGTTACATGATCATGCTCTATTTATTTCCCCACAGGACACCTGGCTCATTCAATGCACAGGATGCATGGAGCTCATTAAATGGGTAGCCATTTTTATCCTCTTTATTCAGTGTGTGGCCCAAGGCATTATTTGCTGCCCACCTATTAAATCCTCCCCTAAATACAGAATTTTAATTTCCTCATGGCTTTTCTGTGATATGCTTATCACTGTATCTTAGTTCTTTACAAACAATGAATTTTTCTTTGCAATGCCCCCTGTGAGTTAAGATATTATTATCCCCATTTTATGCATGGCGAATAGAAACTAAAATTGTTAGAAGTTTATATTAATGTTGAGTACCCAATGTGAGAACCCTAGGGCCTGATTTGAAAGATGATTCAGCATTTTATAGCAGTCTACACATTCAGAAAACAGCTTTGTGGATGCAAGACTAGCCCTTGACATGATATTCCTTGACTTTAGCAAAGTTTTTGACATGGTTTCCCACAGTATTCTTGTTAGCAAGTTAAGGAAGTATGGTTTCGATGAATAGAACACAAGGTGGATAGAAAGCTGGCTAGATCATCTGGCTCAGAGGGTAGGGATCAATGACTCAGTGTCTAGTTGGCAACCAATGTTGAGCGGAACGCCCCAGGGGGTCACTCACAGGGCCAGTTTTGTTCAACATCTTTATTAATGATCTGGATGATGGGATAGATTGCATGCTCAGTAAGTTTGCAGATGATAGCAAGCTAGGGGGAATGGTGGATATGCTGGAGGGTAAGGACAGGATTCAGGGAGACCTAGACAAACTGGAGCATTGGCCCAAACAAAATCTCATCAGGTTTGACAAGGACAAGTTTGAAGTCCTGCACTTAGAATGGAAAAATCCCACATACTGCTACAGGCTGGGGACTGTCCAACTAAGCAGCAGCACTGCAGAAAAGGACCTGGGGGTATGGTGGACAGGAAACTGAATATGAGTCAACAATGTTCTCTTGTTGCCAAAAAGGCCAATGGCATATTGGGCAGCATATGTAGGAGTGTTGCCAGCAGATTGCGGGATGTGATTATTCCCTGCTATTCACCACTGGTGAGGCCATATCTGGAATATTGTGTCCAGTTTTGGGCTCCCCACTACAGAAAGGATATGGACAAATTAGAAAGAGCCCAGCAGAGGGCAACAAAAATGATTAGGGGGCTGGGGCACATGACTTATGATGTGAGACTGAAGGAACTAGGCTTATTTAGCCTGCAGAAGAGAAGATTGAGGGGGGATTTGATAGCAACCTTCAACTACTTGAAGAGAAGCTCCAAAGAGGGGGGAGCTAGGGTGTTCTCAGTGCTGATGGAGAACAGAACAAGGAGCAATAGTTTCAAGCTGCAGCTGGGGAGAGCTAGGCTGGATATTAGGAAAATCTTTCTCACTAGGAGGGTCATGAAACACTGGAATGGGGTTGCCTAGAGAGGTGGTAGAATCTGTATCTTTGGAAACTTTTAAAACCCAGTTGGATAAAACCCCAGCTGGGATGATTTAGTGGGAATGGATCTGCTTTTAGCAGGGGGTCAGACCTGCTTTCATGACTGGTTTCTGGTTTCTGATACTTGCCTCTGCCAGTGCATGTCCCTCTTGCCCCTTGATTCTCCTCATTACCTGGTTGGTAGCCTTACTGAACCCTTCATTGACAATGCTGAGGACTGACTATGCTGCAAGAAAAAGAGGGGTGGTTGCACCAGATCTAGGTGGGGTAACATCAGCAGGGCAGCATAGCTCTCTAGGGCTGTCAGCGTGGCTCTTCTCACAGGCACTGAATTTGCTACTGTAAGCCAAGTAAATTTATTTCAAAGGTAGGAGCAGGAGGAAGAGAAATCACCCTGCCAATGACCCTCTTTTAGTGCAGCTTGGTCTTTGGGTGGTGGTGTGGAATGAGGAACAGATCTGAAGACTTCTGAATTGCACAGGAAGTTTTGGTTAGTTCTCCTTCGAGCACTGCTCACATCATTCAGTTATAGGTGTCTGCGTGCCGCAGCACACAGTAGCTTGGAAAGTCTTCAGCCTTAGCCTGTCAGGTCAGGGCACAGGGCCAATGCCCCCTCTGTGCCGCAACCACAGTTATATAGGTGACTGTGACCCTGACCCTCCCAGTTCCTTTTTCCACCCTCAGCAACGGTTTCAGATCAGCCAAGAAAGTTGCAGAAGCAAATGCTTGTCTTCTACCGTGTGAAATTTAAGATGCTTGGTTTTAAACTGTGCTTGCGATGCTGCAAAGCTTTCCCTCTCAACGATCCACATGATAAATGTCTCATATGCCTAGGTGCCTCCCACCTTGCTGAGAGCTGCCTTATCTGCCCGTCCTTCAAATGGAGGACTCGCCAAGATAGAGAGCTGTGCCTCTGCTCCCTTATGGGGAGCAGTGTGCACGCCTCTGACGCCGCCCGAGCTGTGAGTGCTCCACCAGCTCATTGATAGGTCCGAACGCTGGGGCACCGGCACCACCCTTCAGCGCCAAGCTCAAAGTCTCAATCAATGCCCTCGTCGGTACCGCCTGGGCGCCAAACACCTCGGTCACCAAACCAATCTGCCGATGACTCAAAACCAGGACCGTCAATGGTACCGTTGATGCTGTGGGCCCCACGAAGGTGTGGGCATGGTCCCGAGACCCAGCTCTGGTACCACGGAAGAAACCTAGGTCAACACCAACCCTGGTACCAGAAACCCAGTTGGCACAGGAATCGGTACCGCCTACTAACCCAGTACCGTCCAGCCCGTTGCCGGTACCACAATCCAGTCCTGAGGATTGCTCTGCGACCTCCTCTCCATGCTCCTCCTGGGACCCCTCAGTAACATGCTCCCAGGATTCGGGGGCTCCATCATCCGGGTCGGCGTCAGCTTCATCCCCAGCCTCTGTTCGCTCTTCTCCCTCACCCAAGATGGCACCAGGGGCTGATGAACATTTGGGGAAACAGTGCTGCAGGCGTCCCCCTTGCCCAAACCATGACGCAAGAAGGGATCATCGGTAACATCTGGGCCACCGTTGCAGACCCTAGATTTGGATTTCCCAGATGATGAGCCCAGTGCACTCTTCCTCCTCACCAGATGAGCACACCTTCGAGAGACCGATTGACTGCAGTGAGGACTCTTGCGCCCAACAGGACTTGCTGCTGGGCATGGCAGCAAACCTGAAGCTAGAGCTGGGGGTTGTTCAAGAAGAAACCAACCCCCTCTTCGATGTTGGACGTAGGGCTCCACGTGCCAAGGTGTCTGTCCCCCTCCATGAAGGGGTATACAACATTGTTAAGGGCCGTTGGTAAATCCCATCCTCGATTCCACCAGTAACAAGGGTGGAGGACCGGAAGTATCACATCCCTCAGGACAAGTTCTCCTTCCTCATTCAGCACCCCACCCCAGGGTCGCTGGTTGTCAATGCCATGAACCAGAAAGAAAGACAGGGCCAACTGGGTTCCACCCCTAAAAATAAGGAGGCAAGGAAACTCGAGCTGCTGGGCAGGAAGGTCTATTCTACAGCAGCCCTACAGCTTCGCATAGCCAACCACTCGGCCCTCATGACAAGATATATCTTTAACCTCCAGAGTGCCATGCAAGGATTTCGTGACATCATCCCCAAGAATTGCCTTAGGGACTTCGACACAATGCTTGAGGAAGGGGAAATGTCATCCAGGGGTGCTCTGATGGCTATCTGGGATGCCATAGACACGACCGCTTGTACAATGGCATTGGCCATGGTAATGCGCCACTCGGCCGGGCTCCAGAGCTCGGGCCTCCTGCCACAGCTGCAACTTACCATTCAGAGCCTACTGTTTGAAAGCCCTGACCACTTTGCTGAGTCCACGGACGTGAAACTCCATGGCATGAAGGACTCGAGAGCCACGCTCCGGTCGCTGGAGATTTATACCCCACAACCTAACAGACACTCTCTAAAACCCATCAACTCAGGGATAAAATCAGAAAGGCCAAAGGACAATTGGAGTTGCAGCTAGCAAGTGATGTGAAGGATAACAGGAAGGGGTTCTACAAGTATGTCAATAACAAGAAGAGGATCAGGGCTGGCATAGGTCCCTTATTGAGTTGCGCAGGTATTCTCGTGATGAAGGATGAGGAAAAGGCTGAAATGCTTAATGCTTTTCTTACTTCAGTTTTCACAGGGAGGGCCAGCTTCCAGCCCACTACAGTGGGTATGGCAGAATGGAGAGAAGAAGAAAGGCCCTTGGTGATGGAAGGTCAGGTTAGGGACTACCTAAAGAAGCTGGATGTGCACAGGTCCATGGGGCCAGACGACCTGCATCCGAGGGTGCTGAGGGAGTTGACCGATGAGGTAGCAGTACCGGCTGGCCATTATCTTTGAAAAATCGTGGCAAATGGGGGAGGTGCCAGAGGACTGGAAAAAAAGCAAATATAGTGCCTATCTTCAAGAAAGGCAAAAAGTAGGATCCAGAGAATTACAGACCTGTCAGCCTCACTTCAATCCCTCGAAAAATCATGGAGCAGCTTCTCAAAGAATCCATCCTAAAACACTTGGAGGAAAATAGAGCAATCAGGAACAGTCAGCTTGGATTCACCAAGGGTAAATCAAGCCTGACTAACCTCATCACCTTCTATGATGAGATGAGTGGATTTGTGGATGCAGGAAGAGCTGTTGATGTGATATACCTCGACTTTAGCAAGACTTTTGATACAGTTTCCCACAGCATTCTTGCCAGCAAGATAAGGAAATATGGGTTTGATGTGTGGACTGTAAGGTGGATAGACAACTGGCTAGATCAACAGTTTCAGTGTGTAGGAATCAATGGCTCCATGTCTCGTTAGCAACCAGTAACAAATGGTGTGCCCCAGGGGTCGGTCCTGGGGCCAGTTCTGTTCAACATTTTCATTAATGATCTGGATGATGGGATTTACTGCACACTCAGCAAGTTTGCAGATGACACCAAGCTGGGGGGAATGGTAGACACACTGGAGGGGCGGGAAAAGATTCAGGAAGACCTTGACAAATTGGAGCAGTGGGCCAATAGAAATCTCATGAGGTTCAACAAGGACAAGTGCAAAGTCCTGCACTTGGGACGGAAAAACCCCATGCACCGCTACAGGCTGGGGAGTGATCAGCTAAGTCGCAGCAGTGTAGAAAAGGACCTGGGGGTCCTGATGGATGGGAAGCTGGATATGAGTCAGCAGTGTGCTCTTGCTGTCAAAAAGGCCAATGGCATACTGGACTGCACCAGAAGAAGCATTGCCAGCAAATCAAGGGATGTGATCATTCCCCTCTATTTGGCACTGGTGAGGCCTCATCTGGAATACTGTGTCCAGGTTTGGGCTCCCCACTACAAAAAGGATGTAGACAAATTAGAAAGAGTCCAGCAGAGGGCAACAAAAATGATCGAGGGGCTGGAGCACAAGCCCTATAAAGAAAGACTGAAGGAAGTAGGCTTATGTAGCCTGCAGAAGAGAAGACTGAGGGAGGATTTGATAGCAACCTTCAACTACCTGAAGGGATGCTTCAAGGAGGATGGAGCTTGGCTGTTCTCAGTAGTAACAGAGGATAGAACAAGGAGCAATGGTTTCAAGTTGCAGCTGGGGAGGTCGAGGCTGGATATTAGGAAAAGCTTTCTTACTACAGGGTGGTAAAACATTGGAATGGGCTACCTAGGGAGGTGGTGGAATCTCCATCTTTGGAGATGTTTAAAGCCTGGCTGGATAAAACTCTAGCTGGAATAATTTATTGGGAGTAGTCCTACTTTTTTTGGCTGGGGGTTGGACTAGATGACCTCATGAGGTCCCTTCCAACCCTATGATTCTATGATTCTAACTCCAGCAAAAACAACTTCAGCAGCTGAAACAACAGATTCAACTGCAGAGCCCATTCCCAAGGTCCCTCCAATTTCCCCAGTGCCATCTTGGGGACGTGCTCAAGGACATAGTCTGTTCAAGCAAGAGTGAGAAGTCTCACGCCTCACAGTCTGATAGGCGTGGGCAGGTATCCAAACACTTGTCAGGAAGAAAACAGCAATTTTGACGATTACAGTATGGGCAGCAAACCTACAATCTGACCAGTCCCCAACAGCCTGCACCGCTTCGCACCCGACTGGGCCAACATCACATCCAACCAGTGGATCCTCAAGATGCTCATGGGGGGTATTGTATTCAGTGCCTTTCGATTCCTCGGGACAGAAAACTGCCCCCTTGTCCAACTCTTGGAAACCCAGAAGTGCTGCACCTCTTCCAGATTGAATGCCAGAAGCTCCTCTCCTGTGGAGCCATAGCAAGGGTCCACAAGCAGGAGCGGGGAAAGGGGTTCTACTCCCGATACTGCCTGGTCCTGAAACCCAATGGGGACCTTTGACCCATTTTAGATCTCAGAGCCTTAAACAAGCACATAAGGAAAATAAAGTTCCGCATGGTTTCCCTATCACAGATCCTCCCATCTCTGTCTCCCAGGGATTGGTTCGCAGCCCTAGATCTAAAAGACGCCTACTTCCACATAGCCACATGGTCCCACCACAGGTGGTTCCTAAGATTCATGGTGGCAAAAGACTACTTCCAGTTCACTTCTCTCCCCTTTGAGCTCTCTCTGGCTCCCAGGGTGTTCACAAAGTGCATGGCGCCGATTATGGCGTACCTGCACAGATGGGGCATAAGAATTTATCCCTATCTAGACGACTGGTTAATAGTCGGGAAATCAAGCTCCCAAGTAGAGCTCCACGTCAAAGCAGTAGTGAGGCTTTGTGACTATCTGGGCCATCATTTAAACCAAGAGAAGTCAAAGCTCCGCCCGTCCCAAAACATAGAATTCATAGGGGCGTGCCTAGATGCCCACAAGGGGTCAGTGTTCTTACCCCTCTCAAGAGTTCAGTCCATTTGCACCATCATTATGGAGCTGCAGATGTCTTGCGTGACCGCAGGTCGCCAGTGCCTGCAGCTCCTCGGCCACATGGCAGCCTCCACCTCAGTGATCCTGATGGCACGCCTGAGAATGAGACCTTTCTAAGACTGGCTCTCCATGGTGTTCCACATATGATTTACATCGAGCACATTCGGCCGTTCCACAAGACCCCCAAAGTATTTGTGGCAGTCGCCGAACATAAGAGAGGTTTACTGGTATCCTCACAGTATATCTCTAAATAGATAGGGAACTGCATTAAAGACTGCTACAGAAGGTCAAACACACCCCATCTTGGGACTGTTAGAGCCCACTCTACCAGGGTCCAAGCATCCTCGATGGCCTTCCTTGCCAAGGTCCTGACCCAAGAGATCTGCAGGGCCACTATGTGGTCATCGATACATACCTTCACAATGCACTACGCCATTGCCCAACAGGCTAAAGATGCCTCTGCTCTGGGCAGAGCTGTACTCAGTGTGGGTAGACTGTAACTCCTCCCACCATCCACAGGCATGGCTAGCAGTCACCTATAACTTGCATTATTCTATATTATAGCTATGTGCTAGTAAAACACTAAGTTCCAAAGGGGCAGCTGTGTTGTCTAGTTCAGTAAAAAGATTAGCAAATTGATTTATTGCATGAGCTTTTATGGGAGAAAAATCCCACTTTGTCAGATGCTTTGAAGAATCTTTGAAGCATCTTCAAAGCATCTGATGAAGTGGGATTTTTCTCCCACAAAAGCTCATGCAATAAATAAATTTGTTAGTCTTTAAGTGCCACAGGACTCTTTGTTTTGTTTTCGTAAAATACTAGCTATGCTTGGAAATTAAAGAGAATCCAGTGGTTTTCTTTCCCTATTAGAGGCTGCTGCTGCCCTACTGTTTCCTGATGCCTGTTCTCCTTCAACATCTTCACTGTGTGGGTGTGGAAAGTGCAGGCCTGTGGGTCCATCCATCATGATGGCTGGCAGATGGGTCAGCAGGGTGGGGAGGAGAAGAGCACTATTTCTCATCTGCAGTGTGAGTCACACAGTCCCAGCTGCACTTTTCTCTCTGTGGGAAGGGGGAGGGGGCACATCAGCACATCAGTCTATTTACGCTGCTAAAATTAGAGCTCTACTGTTGTTGTTAAAGAGGGGGGCATTGAGGAGGTGGATGGAGGGCCCACATGGAAGAGTCTGACTACTCATCTTAGGGATGTTCTCAAGGTGGGTTTTCTTTCAGTGGGAGACTTGCCTGAGGGAGAACCTCTGGATTTGGGATTGAAAGTGGAACTATACAGTACATCAATGTTCCCTCTAAGCCAGTGATGCAGCTGAGCAACTTATGGATGCAGCTGAGCGAGTTCCTGGGCCCGGGCCGGGCCCCTGAGCCACTGCCCATCAGCTCCCCAAGTGCATCCATAACTTGCTCAGTTGTGTCACCAGCTTAGAGAGGGAACATTATATAGATTTTTCTGATTGAGATGCCGCTTCAAATAGTCAATCTTCCATGAATTCCATGTCTTTCCTTTAGCAAAAATCACAGCTTATCTTGGCTTCTGCACATGACAAGCATAATACGCCATTGTCTTCAGAGTAAGAAAATAGCTGACCCAATTTGACATGCTGCACCTCTCCAGATTCCATAGTCTCAGTTGCAATTAATTCATTTAGCCATGCCATCTTAAAACTTCCAATACCTTTATATTTCTTGACATCACTGCAATTGTTTTGCACCAAACTGTTGGCTGTACGCTTTGTCATTTTGTGTTATGAATTTGTGAAGCTGCTTTGTGGGATGGCTTCTGATTTTTTGGTTGTCTGTAATCTCAGCTCACCTTTAGAAGATGGGAAAATATATTAGCAAATGTTTGAGAAATTACACAGATAAGAGCTGATGATCACCAATAGCCAAGAATTTTTTTTTTTTACAGATTTCTAATGAATGTGCCAATTCTGACTAGTTCTCACTCACTGAGCTAGATGAAGTCACCCTGATTTAGGCCTATATATTACTTGAGTTGATGTTAGTTAGGGACAATGACAGTTTTTCCACTTTACGTAAAAAGTTAAATCAGCCTGCCTTCTCTTTCTGCTATGGTCCCCAACTACCACTTTTGTGTTCTTCTTGTCTGCAAGCTTTGAACTTTCCTTTACCAGCTTCCAACTGAAAACACAGCTGTGCTAAAAATACATGGAGGGGACACCTCCTCCTAAAGCCATTGTTTATGGCACTTGGTAAAGATAGCAAAATGGGAGGACATGTAGTTTGCCTATAATGTATTCTCAGGGCCATTCACTTAAATGTGAGCAGAGGTGGGGTGTGCCTCTTGGATAGCACAGAGCCAAGCATGTGTGAATACCTAGTATAGTGAGCCATTGAGAGATCCTAGGATGGAAAGTGCTGTAAAAATGCTGGGTGTTAATAAAGTAACATAAGGTTCTGTACAGTTTTCTGTTTTCATTCTGAGTCTTGGGTGGAATTTGTGTGTTGTGTCTACCTGTCCCACTGTTTCCCAACCAGTGTGCTACAGCACACAGGTCTGCCACAGACTTTTTTGAAAAACTACTCAAAGAGCTCTGGATTGGCTCATGAAAATATATGGCTTCATTTGGAAACTACATGGCAGTGTGCCTCAAATGAATTAAAGGTAGCCAGGATTGCCACTGCAATGGCAGAGAAAACATTGGGAATCACTGACCTATGTAGCAGCAATGACTTGAAAAGGAAACAATAACTTTCCTTACATATCAACACTCCCCTCCCCCCCACGTGGCATGAGCTTACCCCCGCTTCTAATCTGCCCCAGCCCGGGAGCCCCCACCCTGGCTCCTCCACTCCCCTGCCTCCCCTCCCCACCAGCCCCAATCGCCCAGCTCCTCCTCTCCCGGACAGGCCCGATTCTCCGCCTCCTCCACTCCAGGCCAGCCCTGATCCTCCGGCTCTTCCACTCCCCGCCAGCCCCGATCCTCCGCTCCCCACGAGCCCTGATCACCGGGCTCTTCCGCTCCCAGCCAGCCACGATTACCCGGCTCTTCCGCTCCCCACCAGCCCCGATCCTCCACTCCCCGCCAGCCCCAATGCTCCGGCTCCTCCGCTCCCCACCAGATCCGATGATCCTGATCCTCCGCCCCCCCGCCAACACCGATCCTCCGGCTCTTCCGCTCCCCACCAGCCCCAATCCTCTGACTCTTCCACTCCCGGCCAGCCCTGATCCTCCGCTCCCCGCCAGCTCCGATCCTCGGCTCCCCGCCCGCCCCGATTCTCCGGCTCCTCCGCTCCCCGCCAGCCCCAATCGTCCGACTCTTCCGCTCACCGCGAGCCCCGATTGCCTGGCTCTTCCGCTCCCTGCCAGCCCTGATCCTCTGCTCCCCGCCAGCCCCAATGCTCCGGCTCCTCCACTCCCTGACAGATCCCATGCTCCCGATCCTCCGCCCCCCGCCAACACCGATCCTCCGGCTCTTCTGCTCCCCGCCAGCCCCGATTCTCCAGCTCCTCTGCTCCCCGCCAGCCCCGATCGTCCAGCTCTTCTGCTCCCCACCAGTCCCGATCCTCCGCTCCTCACCAGCCCTGATTCTCTGGCTCCTCCGCTCCAGGCCAGCCCCGATCGCCCAGCTCTTCTGCTCCCTGCCAGCCCCGATCCTCTGCTCCCCGCCAGCCCCAATGCTCCGGCTCCTCCGCTCCCCGCAAGCTCCAATTCTCCAGCGCCTCCGCTCCCCGCCAGCCCCAATCGCCCGGCTCTTCTGCTCGCCGCCAGCCCCAATCCTCCCGATCCTCCGCTCCCCGCCAGACCCGATGCTCTGCTCCCCGCCAGCCCCAATTCTCCGGCTCCTCTGCTTCAGCTTCTGCTCCCTGCCAGCCCCTTCCCAGACTTCGTGGCACCCAGGAGAAATGTCTCTGGGGCCAGGCATGGCTTATGACTGCTGGACCTGCGCTGGGGTCAGGGCTTGCTGTGACAGTGAGCAGTGGCAGCTGCACTACTGCTCACTGGCGCAGCTTAGAGGGAACATTGCAGTGCATGTGGGCAAATGTCTTATCAGAGTGCTGACAGAAGCTCCAAGAGATTTCTTTGCCATTCACAATATGCCTCATTTCTTCCATAGTGCTGTTGAAGTCTTGCTAGTCCTTCCCACCCACTATGCAATAACCTGTATTGCCACTCCATGCCTTCCTTTGTAACTAACATGTTCCCTTCTGTTATCCCATATCCTAAGTTGTTAGTCCCTGGTTCCACATCAAGACCTGTCAATTCATGCCCTTCCTCCACCCCTTTGTAAGAGAACTGAGTTCACACACTTGTGCTTATGTGCGCACTCACTTCTATCTACTGGCCATTCACTTCTGGAAACAGGCATCCTAAGTGCATGATCAACTGGAAAGTCTGAAAGAACCATCGGAAACCCCTCTCTCAACCCCCCCACCCCCAAGGCTGTGCGCTGTCCTCCACTGGTTGGCTGGTTCTCCTAAAACTCCTGGTACACTAACTTCTTGATATAACAACATGAGGAAGCTGCATCAAGATGTGAACTGAAAACACTGCTTTGCAAAGTCACAACTTTACAGTGCAGTGATGTTATTTCCCTATGAAGCTTCACAAGCCATTGTCCCATAAGCCCCCTGGAGTTATGTTGAGATCTGTCAGTGTCTAGAAAGCCTGCCTTATCAATATTGGGCTGATCCAAAAAACAAGGATGTGGGACAACCAAACCAGTGTACCCTTTCATTCCAAGTAGCTCAGTGTCACCCAGAGTTACCTTCTAACAAACATCAAGGAAGAAGGAAGACACTCTGTCTTCCTCTTGAAATGTTTTTATGTAGGCAATGACTTGGCTTTTTACATCTGTTTGTGCAATATTGATGCAGCTTTTGGTGCATAGAATGTGCTTTGGTGTGTGCTTTTCTAGCAAGTCTCAGTGCTATGCTCCATGCAAGAGATGTGCATTCTCTGAACCCAGCTCTGTTGGGGACTCACTGTCCCTTAATTTCTCTAGAACTTTTTTTCTCCTATGGGTAATATTAATAGGACACAGCTTATCCATTACCTGCTACCTCATTGGTGTGTTATGAGGTTTAATTAATTAAAATTTGTAAAGTACTGTAACCCTTCTGCCAGGGTGAGCTGGCAGAACAAGGGCCAGGTTCTATATCTAGGGCTGTGTTCACACACGGGTATTATTTCGATACAAGTTGCGTCTAAACAACTTGTATCAAAATAATGCCTTATTTCAAAATAACTTAATTCGAATTAACAGTGATGTTGTTTTGAAACAACCATGCGTCGTGTGAACAGGGTATTTCTTATTTCGAAACAACTGCTTTTGTTTCGAAATAAGAGTGCTGTGTGAACACAGCCTAGGGGTTTCCAAATAATGTTAGAGCACCAACCAGCTCAAGCCCCTACCCAGCTTTCTGGGAAATTGTGCACTATTCCCTGGGCACTCCAAAGGAGTAATGCTTCCCCGCTCGCAAGCACAAGTCTGAGTGTAGTATACAGAACTTTTAATAGTAATAGAAACAGAATGTAAAAAGCCCAATAACAAAAATCAGCACTGATCTGGAGAATCAGTGCAGAACAGGTTCCCAACATGATCCCACACAGCATAAAAGCACGTGTGAACTCAACAGCAAAACCAAAAACAAAAATGCTTCTTCTGGTGCAGTCCAGTATGCCATTGGCCTTTTTGACAGCAAGAGCACACTGCTGACTCATATCCAGCTTCCCATCCATCAGGACCCCCAGGTCCTTTTCTACACTGCTGCTACTTAGCTGATCACTCCCCAGCCTGTAGCAGTGCATGGGGTTTTTCTGTCCAAAGAGCAGGATTTTGCACTTGTCCTTGCTGAATCTTGTGAGATTTCTCTTAGCCCACTACTCCAATTTGTCTAGGTCCCCCTGAATCCTGTCCCGGCCCTCCAGCATGTCTACTGTTCCCCTTAGCTTGATGTCATCCACAACTTACTGAGCATGCAATCTATCCCATCATCCAGATCATTAATGAAAATGTTGAACAGAACTGGCCCCAGGACCAACCCCTGGGGCACACCATTTGTTACTGGTTGCTAACTAGACATAGAGCCATTGATTCCTACACGCTGAAACCATTGATCTAGCCAGTTATCTATCCACCTTACAATCCACATATCCAAACCATACTTCCTTAACTTGCCAACGAGCATGCTGTGGGAAACCGTATCAAAAGCCTTGCTAAAGTTGAGGTATATCATGTCAACAGCTCTTTCCGCATCCACAAATCCACTCATCTCATCATAGAAGGCACTATTTACCCTCAGTGAATCCATGCTGACTGTTCCTGATCACTTTATTTTTCTCCAGGTGTCTCAGGATGGATTCTTTGAGAAGCTGCTCCATGATTTTTCCAGGGTTTGAGGTGAGGCTGACAGGTCTGTAATTCCCTGAATCCTCTTTCTTCCCTTTCTTTAAAATAGGCAATATATTTGCTTTTTTCCAGTTCTCTGGCACCTCCTGCATTTGCCACGAGTTTTCAAAGATAATGGCTGGCAGTACTACTATCTTATCAGCCAACTCCCTCAGATGCAGTTCATCCGGCCCCATGGACTTGTGCACATCCAGCTTCTTTAAGCAGTTCCTGACCTGACCTTCCATCACCAAGGGCCTCTCTTCTTCTCTCCAATCTGCCAAACCCAGTGTAGTGAGGTGGGAGCTGGCCCTCCCTGTGAAAACTGAAGTAAGAAAAGCATTGAGCATTTCAGCTTTTTCCTCATCTTCCACCATGAGGATACCTGCCCCATTCAGTAAGGGATCTACACCATCTTTGATCCTCTTGTTATTTACATACTTGTAGAACCCCTTCTTGTTATCATTCACATCCCTTGCCAGCTGCAACTCCAATTGTCCTTTGGCCTTTCTGATTTTATCCCTGCAGACCCGAGCAATATCTTTGTATGCCTCTGTGATGGGGTAGATAACACCCTGCACTAAAGCAGCCCCTTATAGACTAGTGAAGGAGGAAGCCCCGCCACTTAGGGCCTGCTGGGCATACTCAGGCTGCTGCCCAGGCATTAAAGGCTGCAGCTCAGCTCAGTCTGGGTTGACCAGTGAAGGGAGAGGATGTATGCTGGAAGCTGCTGATCAGGAGCTGCATCAGTCACTGTCAGGAGGATACTCTGACTCCAGCAGGAGCCTGGAGGAGGATCTGCCCTATGACAAGCATCCTACAGTTAATATTCAGGCACTGGCTACAACAACCTTGGCCTGAGGATCTGCAGGAACTCCTGACAGCAGCCCAGGTAGGAAGTAGCCCAGGGGTCCTGAAGGGTTGAGCCATGGGTCGAGGGCAGGACCAGCCGGTGTGTTTCAGCCTGGATCCCCACTGACTGGGTGCCATAGCCCTGGCTCCCATAGGGCCCTGGGCTGGGGCTCAGTGGAGCAGGAGGGCCTGGGCCCCCCTACCTGGATACTAAACTCCATAGATGACATTTTGTATTGACTCTGTGGCTACTAGGCAATGCTGCCCGGAGACAAGGGCTGTGTTTGGACTCTGAATAAAGACTCTGTGGATACTAAGCCGTGCTACCCTGAACTGAGGGCTGTGTCTAGCAGGGGCATCGCTGCCCCCGGGAATGACCCGGGGCATGGGTCCAGGCCCCACCCCCTGCCCGCAGGCCATGGCCCCAGCCAGGGATAGAGCAGGGTGCAACAGCCACGGCCGCGGGGTCGCCCAGCCTTTGAAGGGGCTGGAAGCAGCTGCTGCTGCCGTAGAGGGCTGGGTCCTGTATCCCCAGCCTGGGACAGGGCCGGGAGTGGCAACCATGGCCGCGGGTGGCTGGGTCCTGGATCCTCGGCTGGGGACAGGGCTGGGAGTGCAGCCGTGGCCGCAGGCAGCTGGCCCTGGATCTCTGGCCCAATCCGGCTGGAGACCTGGAGAGGTGGGGTCCCGCCAGGACGCAGGGCACTGGTGCTGGCATTCGGGGCACAGGCCCTGTGTGCCAGGCACCAGTGATGCTCCTGGCGTCTAGAGACTCTGAGGCCACTGGACCATGCTGCCCTACTTAAAGACAGGGTAGTAGTGAGGATACTGGATGTTAAAGATACTGGATGTGGGGCCGCTTTCTCTGCACATGGTTCTGGCATTTCCCCCACCAGGGGGCACTAGGGGGAGCCTGTCCCATGACAGCCTCCTTAGGCTATGTCCACACATACATCATTATTTCAAAATAAGTTAATTCGAATTAAGAAAGTGTTAATTTGAATTAAGGGAAAGCCTGCTTCCAAAACAGCTGTTATTTCGAAATGATTATTTCGAAATAAGGCTGTTTGGACATGTTGTTTCGAAACAGTTGTTTCGAAACAATGGTGTGGTTTCGAAACAACATGTCCAAACGACCTTATTTCGAAATAACCATTTCAAAATAACAGCCGTTTCAAAATGAATGGGGTTTAAGCTGTTTCAAAATGATGGTTCTTATTTCGAAATGACAGAGCCTGTCATTTCGAAATAAGAAAATGTTGTGTGGACATTCAGTTTTTTATTTCGAAACAACCAGTGTTGTTTTGAAATAAAAGACTCGTGTGGACATACCCTTAGTCATCTGTCCAAGCTTCCACTTCCTGTAAGCTTCCTTCTTATGCTTAGGTCAGTGCAGAGTTCTGTTAAGCCATGCTGGGCGCCTTCCATGTTTGCTATTCTTTCTGCTCATCGGAATGGTATCTTCCTGTGCCCTTAGCAGGGTTTCTTGAAAATACAGCCAGGTCTTTTGGATGTCTTGCCCCTTCAGATCAGCCTCTCAAGGGATCCTGCCCATTAGTTCCCTGAGGGAGCCAAAATCTGCTTTTCTGAAGTCCAGGGTCTGCGTTTTGCTTTTTTGCTTTTTTCCTTTTTTCCGTGAATCAGCGTCTTGAACTCTACCATCTCATGGCCATTGCTGCCTAGGTTACCATTCATTTCTACTTCCCCAATCAATTCTTCTCTGTTTGCAAGCAGCAGGTCAAGAGGTACAAGGTCCCTAATTGGTTCCTCCAGCATTTGTACCAGGAAGTTGTCCTCAACATCCTCCAGAAACTGCCCGGATTGCCTGTGCACTGCTCTATTGCCCTCCCAGCAGATGCCAGGGTAATTGAAGTCCCCCATGAAAGCCAGGGCCTGTGATCTGGAATCTTCTGCCAGTTGTCCATAGAATGCCTCATCCACCTCCTCCTTCTGGTCTGGTGGTCTATAGCAAATACCCACCACGACAACCCCCTTGTTGCCCTCTCCTCTAAACTTAACCCACAAACTTTCAACTGGCTTGTTTACACTTCCATGATGGAGCTCTGAGCAGTCATAAAGTTCTTTTACATATAGCGCTACTCCTCCTCCTCTTCTTCCCTGCTTGTCCTTCCTGAACAATTTATACCCATCCATGGCAGATCTCCAGACATGCAAGCTATCCGACCACATCTCTGTTATTCCAATTATATCATAGTTCCTTGTCTGCGCCAGAACTACCAATTCTTCCTGCTTGTTTCCCAGGCTCCTCACATTTGTGTACAGGCACCTAAAATACTGGGCCAATTGTTCTACTTTCTCTTGTTGATTTTCAGTTCTATTGCATTTACCTCCTTGCATTTTCTCCCAGCGTTGTCCTTCCCCACTCGCCTCAGGTATTAGGGCTTCATTAGGACACCTAAGACAATTATTTGTTTTCTAACACCCCCCCATGTTCCACTACCCTCTCTTTTATCCCTGGTGTTACAGTCCCAGCACCCCCCAAGTTCCATCCCTTCCCACAGGTCTCCCACACTGTGACTTACCTGTGGGCTTTGGTCTCCTTCCCCCTTCAAACCTAGTTTAAAGCCCTCCTCATTAGGTTAGCCAGTCTGCATCCAAATATGCTCTTCCCCTTCCTCAACAGATGGAGTCCCTCTCTGCCGAGCAGTCCTTCTTCCTGGAACAGCACGCCATGGTCAAGGAAGCCAACACCCTCCTGATGACACTATCTTTGCAGTCAGGCATTCACCTCTAGGATGCATATGTCTCTGTTTAGGCCCCTACCCTTGACTGGAAGGATCAAGGAGAACACCACCTGTACTCTGAACTCTCACCCGCACTCCCAGAGCCCAGTAGTCACATTTGATCTGCCAAGGATCACCTCTCGCAGTATCATTGATTCCCACATGGATGAGTAACATGGGGTAGTAGTCAGAGGGTCTGATGATTCTTGACAATCCCTCCATAACATCTTTGATATGGGCACCCGGCAGGCAGCACACCTCCCGAGAGAGCTTGTCCAGGCAACAGATGGGTGCTTCCATCCCCCTCAGAAGTGAGTCCCCAACCACCACAACCCTACGTTTCCGCCTGGCTGTGGTGGATGTGATCCTCCCAGCCTCAGGGGTACATGGCATCTCCTCTTCTACCTCATCCATCATCTGTAGCACCACATAATGGTTCTTCACCACAGCGGAGGGTGGGATGGGAGCAGGGGTGGAGCACTGTCCGCTGCCAGAGGTAACCAGCTGTCAGTGTCCTCCCTGCACCATAGGCATCCCATCCTTCACCAGTGGGGCGGCAGTAGACTTCAGCACCTGGATAGTATCCACATTCTTGCATGTCTCCTTGTGGATGCTAGCAAGGAGCTTCTCCAGGGCATGGATACTCCTGAGCCTAGACACCTCCTCCTATAAATTGCCCACCTGCCTGAGAGATTCCACCAGAAGGCACCTGTCACATTGATTCATCTTCCCAGCCTGATTGTCTGTGACAGCGAAATGCAGGCATCTAAAACCAAAGTTGCCACCCAAACATTCCTTGCATTCTCACAATACAGTTACTTCTTGTCCCAACCTCCCATTCTGATGGCAAAGCTGCCAATATGCACTTGTCCTGCCTTGTCTCATAAAGGTATAAGACCTTCATACCTATGTGATGTTTGGTCTTCAGTTGGCCACGGTTAAACATATAAAATTGCTGCCTGAAGTACTTTCACCCTGTGAGGTACACTAGAATGTCAAATTCTGGGGTAACTTCCTGTGTTTCCTAGCATAGAGTCCAAGGAAAATCCACTGGAATCAGAACTCCCATCAAGTTCAGTGGGTTTGGGTCACAGAGAGGAAAGGGACCAAGCCTCTTCATGCTCCTGGAGAATCCCAGATGCTCTTTTTATTCTTAGACAGGGCCTGTAGACAGGAATCAGTACAGAATCCAGGGCACGTCTCTTGAAAGTATTATTTGGAGAGCATTTTCCCGTATGCTGTTACAGCATGGGTTGAACTGGCTTAATTTGAATATCTGTTGAGAGCTATCCAGCTCCTCTAGCAATGCCTTGTGCCTGTTATGAGTCCCAAGTTTTTCCCACTTGGAATCTGTCCAAGGAACTGTAACTCATGTCATTTCCCTGCCCCCTGCTTGAATGGATCCAGTTAAGATTGTGGGGGTTTTTTCCCTCTGTAGCGACAGGGATATTGATTGTTTTAGCAGGTCTGTTCTTGGCACGGTGCCCTGCTACAGAGTAAGCTGAAGTGGGTTTCATTCCTTGAAAGATAAATGATTACCAGGGAGGCGGTAACATGCTCAATATGGCCCTGGAATTCATGACCCCAATTAAACTAAAGTGGAGCATCAGAGATTCCCAAAAAGAAACAGTAATGGGACAGGGATAAGCAAATACAGCAGCTGTTGTGCACTCAGCAATAGCTCACATGCAGCCTGGAGGCTACAGAGCAAATGGAGTTTTATATAAGAATTAACTGCTGCTAGTGGAAGATCCCAGATTAAATTTCTGTCTCTGAGTCTGCCTGTTTATTCACAAAGCAGTTACATTGTGCACATGGGCAGGGCAAGCTTCTCCCATGCTGTCCCATCAGTGTTTTTCAGCACTGAATTGCAAGGTCTGCCTCTAGAGCAGTGGTTCCCAACTTGTGACTCGGGGCCCAAAAGTGGCCTGTGGCTCCCATCCTACTGGCTGGAGCAGTCTGCTGATGCCTAAGAACTCAGTCAGAGCGAATTTCCACAGGGCAAAAGCCTGGGGCACACTCCTTGCTGCAGCCAAGGGGCTAGAGGTCAACACTCCAGCCCCTGCCTGTAGCAGGGAGCATAACAAAGCACTCCGCCTGGGTCCCTAAATTTTGGGGTTCTTTCTGGAGCCAGAAGGAGGGGACCAGGGATTTTCCTAACACCCACTATGCCCCTTCTGCACCCCCTAGTTGTCATCTAGTTACCGTGTTATACCAAATTAGTTAGCACTCCCGCCGCCCCATCAAACCTCCCCTTACGCGCCCCCTAATTTAAAATCCTGAGAAGAACACTGGAAGGGAGAACTGATCTTCTGTTCCCCTGGCTTCAGAAGGGAGCCACAACCTAGGGACCAACATGGACCACATAGGACAGGGGTACTCAAACTTTTTGCGAGCCGGTCCACATTCAGCCTTCCACCATTGACCCGGGGCCGGGAGGGGGAGGTGCTGCCGGGAGCGGGGCAGCGGCTGCGCAGCAGGCTCCGTTGGGGGGAGGAGGAGCGCAGCGAGCAACAGAAGTTGTTCAGCTGCCCTTAGAGCAGGGGTACTCAAACGGGCAAATAGGCCACTGTCGTGGTCCACCGGAAACCTCTTTGCGGTCCGGATTGTGGACCGCGGGCTGCCATTTGAGTACCCCTGACATAGGACTACAGGACACATGCATTTTTCCCTGCTGCAGCCAGGGAGGTGAGAGATCAGTGAGGAGGCAACCACTTCAGTGAACTCCTGTCTGGCTGTGTGTGGGGTTGGAGGTGGGGAGGGCTGATGGAGATTGGTTGCCCTTCAGGGTCATAAAAGTACCTGTGGCCTTTGAGATTAAAAGGTTGAGAAACAATGCTCTAGAGCAGGTGTGGCCAAACTGTGGCTCGGGAGCCACATGTGGCTCTTGAATGAAACATTGTGGCTCCTGGAAGAATGTCAGCAAATCATTTGAGGAAAACAGCCCCAGCCTAGGAGTTCAGGAGGGGGTCAGGACGGTGGGGAGAAATGCAGCATGATCAGAGATGGTGGGCAGAAGTGCAGCATGGTCAGAATTTTTTAAAACTTGCCACTAGCCTGCAGTCTTCTACACTGAGCAGCAGCTAAGTTTTTACTGTATAGGCCTAATTTTCATGGTAACCTTAAGTAATTATTAGAATCTGACATTAGTAGGATCTATATTTGTCCTCTTTTTACAATAAAGTGTGCAATGAATTTTAAACTTAGTAATTTTGGAGTAGGTAAAAGTATATGGCTATAGACCTCAGTGCAGCTCTTGAAGGTTTAATAATCAACTTGTGTGGCTCTTGAATTTTGTAAGTTTGGCTACCCCTGTTTAGAGAGTAAGAGGGACAGTCATACTTCACGTCCACACACTGCTTTGTGTCTCTGCAGAAAAAGCCTGTAAGTTACACGTGTGGTGTAGATACCTGCACATTAGCAGCACCAGCCCAACCGTATAGGTGAACTAAGTGGTCACTTAGGGTGCCAGGCTTTAAGGGGCACCAAATTAGACAAAAGTGATTTTTTCTCTATTTAAAAAAAATGAATATACTATCTCTTATAAGATGGGGGGACTGAAGTCATAGTCTGTCTAGGAGTCCAAAAACCACTGGGCCAGCTCTGCTCATTAGAAACTAGATTGACAATAACCAACTCATTTCTCAGGGACCACCAAGCAGCTGTCATAACTAGCAACTCTTGGTCATTACCTGTCTGGGCTGGAACCAAACTAGCTCTCTAGGGATGAAAGCTCTGTGACCCATAACCAGTCACATCCTCTGTGAGCCATGCAATCCTCACAGAAGAAGAAATATTGCCTAGACCACAGGGGTGGTCAAACTTAGGGAACTCAAGAGCCGCACAAGTTGATCATTAAACCTTTGAGAGCTGCACGGAGGCATATAACCACGTACTTTTTCCTACTCCAAAATTACTAAGCTTAAAATTCATTGGGGACTTAAAGACTAACAGATTTATTTATTGCATGAGCTTTCGTGGGAGAAAATCCCACTTCATCAGATGCTTTGAAGAGGGGACTGTCATTGTGCACTTTAATTTTATTGTAAAAACGGTAAATATTGATCCTACTAATGTCAGATTCAAATAATTACTTAAGGTTACCATGAAAACTAGGCCTATAGAGTACAAACTTAGCTGTTGCTGGATGTAGAACACTGCAGGCTAGTGGTGAGGCTTTAAAAATCTGGGCAGCATCTTGTCAAAGCAATAGGTAAAAGCTCTCTCCGGTGCTGATCCCTAAGTATTGCACAATGTTTTGATTTAACAAATTTCATTGTGGAATAAAATGCTTCACAGCAGTAAGTTGTGCCAAAATTGAAAGTAATCTACATTCAGTTTTAAACTTTTCTCATTTTCATTTATTATTCCATGTCATGTTTACAACTTGTAAAACAGTTTATTTTAACAAGGAGTAAACTGCATTAGGGTCTATAAAAAAATCTAAACATGCCATGGCTTGCCTGACCATGCTGCACTTCTCCCGCACTGTCTGACCATGCTGCACTTCTGTGCTGTCATCAACAGACCATGCCACTGCTTTTCTGCCGGCTCTAACCATGCTGCTGCTTCCCTGCAGTCCCTGACCATGCTGCACTCCCCCTCCATCTGACCAAGCTGCGCTTTCCTCCCATCTCCGACCATGCCACCGCTTCTCTGCTGTCCCTGACCATACCACGCTTCTCCCCACTGTCTCCAACCATTCTGCCCTTCCCTGCCGTGCTCTTCCATGAGCTGCACTTTTTCTTTGAAGAGCCGCATGTGGCTCGCGAGCCACAGTTTGGCCACACCTGATCAAGAGTCTGTCCTCCCTTGGAAAAGTACTGCAGGAGCTATATGCAGCAGATTTTTTTTAAATCTCACCTCTGATTTTCACAGTGGTTAACTAAGTGTAAGGCAGGCTTAGGAGCTGTGCCTAACAGCTTCTGAAGGGGAGCAACTAATCTGCATGGGTCCTGTATTAGCATGAACACAAAGGGTATGTCCACATGTCTCTTTTAAATCGAAATTGCACTGGTTATTTCAATTTTAAAAAGGTTAGGTCCACACAACATAATCTTGTTTCAAAATGACAGGCTCCATCATTTCGAAACAAGAGACGTCATTTCGAAATAGCTTAAGCCCACTTTAACATGAAACCTCCATTATTTCAAAACAGTTATTTCAAAATAACGCCGTTAGCACATGTTATTTTGAAATAATGTGATTTGACCTTCCTCCCAAGGTGCACAGCACCAGGAAGGAGGAAGTGCCATCCCCCGCCCCTGCCAGGCAGCGTGCTTAAGCTCTTCAGGGAGCATGGCAGCACGTGGCTCTGGTGGCACACAGGGGAGACGCCTTGTCCCTGTTTTGACCAATGAGAGGTCCTGTGTCTCCTCCACATATGGAGGAGGCAGGACATCCTTGCCTGGTTCTGTACCAGGCACAGGAACCAGGATGTCTATGTGGACATAGTCGCAGAGCTGTCTGCCCAGGGCCATGAGCGCACTACGGAGCAGGTGTGCTCCAAGATCAAGACCCTGCAGCAAGACCATGCCTGCACCATGGAGGCACGCTAGCTCCAGGGGGCAGGTAGCAGTGCCACCTGCCCGTTCTATCAGGAGCTCCACGAGTTCCTGGGAGCAGAGCCCAGTGGCCTCCCAGCTCAGGCCATCAACTCTGGGCAGCTCCCCAGCACAGGCTCACCCCCAGAGGGAAGGGATGGTGACTCCGAGGCATCCCTCGATGTCGGTGACGTCAGCCAGCCTGCTGTCACACCACCGCCACCACCAGAGGTTCCACAGCTCTTCCCCATCCCAGAGGAGAGGACTGGCGCTACCAAGGAGGAACAGGGGCATAGCAACATGCCAACACCCGTGGAGTTGAAGGCAGAGGAAGAGACATCCAGGTGGACCTCTGGAGCCCCTGTTGGTGAGTGTTCCTCTCCATACATGCAGGCAGAGCTGAGCCTTCCCAGGTCACGGACAGCGAGGGGGCACAGCACCAGGGACAGGCAGGGCACAGGACCGTGGGGGGGGGTGTAGAGGCCCTCCCATGGGCACAGGTGCCCAAGGGACATGTGGCACCAGGTCACAGGCCCTTGCGTGCCTGGGGTTGCTCAACAGGGGGGTGGAAATACAAAGATGCAGCTGGATCTTGGGCGGGGCAGAGCATACCACACCACTGGCAAGTAGCCTGGGGAGACTCCCCAGAGCAAGTCTTGGGTGACTGCAGCTCACCATTGTGGGCACCACTAGGCCATGCATGTCTCTGGGGCAATGTCCCACAGGACCCGGATCCAGAATCCTGCTGACAGTCAGGGCAGAGGTGTGTGCTGCAGACAGGCTGCACATAGGCAAGGCCAGAAGGCAGCAGGGACCAGCCCTGTTTTATGCTTCCCTTCAGCAGTTCACCCAGCTGCCTGCTGTGCTGCTACATGGACCCCACCAGCCACCCCAAGCCCGAGGAGGAGGAGGGGCCACTGGACGCGATGGAAAATCCTGGCCAGCCTTCTGGACTTGGGCCACCAAGTGGAGGACTCTGCCCAGGCTTGGAGACAGCAGCAGGCCCATCACCCAGATGCCGCCATCTGCCTGCTGCAACAGGCGGTGACTGCCGATGACTGTGTGGTTGCTGCACGTGAGCAGCAGACCTTGGCAATGGAGCGCCTGAGCACTGTGGTACAGGACATTGCAATGAGTGTCTGGCACATCGCAGATCACATGGTCACTGCAGCAGCTGACAGAGGTCCACCCAGGGACCCTCATGTCCCTCCTGAGAGCTGGCCCCGGACCTGGGTGGTCATGGGCAGGGACATGGGATGCCACTCCAGGACCCCCTACAGGCCCCAGGACCCCCACCCAAACTCCCCAACCCCACACCCCACTCCCATCTCCCAGTTTCAGGCCCTCCCCCTAGTCTCCTCCCACAGTTCCAAATTCCCTAACCCTCTCCAGCCCTTCTTTGGCCCAACCCCCCATGTTATGTTCAATAAACAGTTTGTGACACATATTAGTGCACGTGTGTGTTTTTATTGGGCGTGGTTCACAGTGCAGGTGGATGGGTGGGGCTGGCTATGGGAGAATGGAGGAGAGGGTGGTGTGGCAGGGCAGGCCTGGCCCTCAGAGTTCCTCTGTGGCAAAAACATTCATGAGTGCATCACGAACTGTGATTGCCCTTTGTGACGTTCACTGCCCTGGGGCCATGGGTGCAGGTTGCTCCTACTGGCCACTGATGAGCTGTGCCTCAGCCTCCCAGGCAGCAGCAGTCTCGCCCCACAGCTCACAAAAATTATGCACGGCCATGCAGGCACTGATGACCTCCTCTGCAAAGTGGAGGCATGTAAGGAGACACCTCCATCATGCCTTCAGCCAGCTAAATGCCTGTTTGACCAGCTGGCAGCAGCGGCTCACACAGTGGTTGAAAAGCTGCCAGCGGGCATTGAGGGGCCCTGTGTATGGGCGCATGAGCCACGGGTGGAGAGGATAGGCTGCTTCGGCAACAATGAAGATGGGCACCTCTACTCCCCCGACATTGAGGTTATGGGGGCAAAGAAGATGCCCACCTCCATACCCCAGTACAGGGGACCCTTGCATCATGTGCCGTCCCTGGCCATCCCACATAACAGTTTTGAAAGATAGCCCGATGGTCCACAAGGGCCTGCAGGGTAACCAAGTAGCATCCCTTTCAGTTCCAGTACTCGGTGGCTTGGTGCTCTGGGGCTCTCACAGGGATGTGTGTGGCCTCCAGTATCCTTGCACACTTCGGAAATCCAAGGGTGGCCATGCTGGCAATGATGCCCTGTAGTTCTCCTTGAGTGACAAGGCGTGGCAGCAGGATCCTATTGATGGCCCTGGTGACCTCTAGCAGCACGTTGCCAATGGTGGACCTCCCTCTGCCAAAGAGCCGGACCTGTACAGCTCGGGAGTGGCCATCTTCCAAAGAGCAATGGCCACACTCTTGTCGACAGGGATAGTTGGTCTCATGCTGGTGTCCTTTCAGTGCAGGACCAGGGCGAATTCTGCAGCCAGGTGGTTGAAGCCCCCCCTGCTCATTCGGAGATTCTGCTGCCACTGCTCATCACCCCAGGTTCCCAGCACTACCCGCTCCCACCAGTCTGTGCTGATCTCCTGTGCCCAGATCTGATAAGGCACAGATGCGGGGAGGGGAACTAAGTCTGCTCTGAGGCCCAGTGAGATAATAGCCTGGGGCACAGCCTGGGCACCATCAGAGTCTGAGAAAAGAGTGTCCCACAGCAGGAGGACACACTGCAGGTGAGCAGAGGGTCTATTCACAGCACGGCGATGGCTAGGAAGCCAAGCAGCATCCATCTCTGTGTCTTGCAGTCTCTTGCTAGCCAGAATGGACAGGGAAGTGAGGTCAGTTCCTCCTTTTATAGGATTGGCTGGCAATGTGGCTGCCAACATGGCCCAGTGAGTGGGCCATGTTGCCCCATCTCCCATGCTGCCCCTCTCCTGAAGCAAAATAGCAAGTTCTGTGTCCAGAGATGCTATTTCGCTTTGAGGTTTTCCCTTAGTTCAATTTAATATTTGCTTATTTTGATTTATGTCAAAATAACTATTTTATTTCGATTTAGCTTATTTCAAAACAACTTATTTTGAAATAACCATCTACATGTGTACATAGCCAAAGAACACAATTAGGTATTTCCATACTGGGTGCAGGGCATAGTGGGTAATGGTATTTGGGGTTAATCTGATCATAAATTTACCAATATCCATAATTCTACCGAAGAGAAATATGAAATAGTCTGTTGTGATATGCTGTTCTCTGCTTGTTCCAAATCTGTCTGCGTTAGTTAAAGAGTAAAAGCAACCCTTAGTTTAAAAAGGCTTGTAAGAAATACCACTGGCTATTTCAGCCTGAAAAAGAGTGAGAGGGGTGGGGTTTGTATTAGCTCCTTTTGGAGTAAAATGCTGGTGGCATTCCTGTCTCACCCCAGCCCTGCTGTCAAATGATAGATCTGGCTGGGCTTCTTGGAGGCCTGTTCTTTGTTATGCAAGTAGCTGTTTGCAGCTACTTGAGATCTAAGAGCTGGAATCACTGAGCTGAAATCGCTAGAGGGAGAGACACCCCCCCCGTGCTGATATCACTAAAGAGGAGAAAGAATGGTGTGACCAGTGGGTGGAGCTGGTGGACAGTGGGTGGAGCCAGTAGATGGTGAGAGCAGCCAGTGGTGATCTGGGCAATGTGAGTGACAAGTGGGTGGAGCCAGCAGACAGCAGGTGGAGCCATGGAACGATACTAGAGGATTGAGTGAGTGACCAGTGGTTGGCACCGGTGGATAGTTCGCCCGAAAGAAACTCCCTACATACCCTAAGGGGGGTTGGGAGCCTATTTAGCACTGATTCTCCAGATCAGTGCTGATTTTGCTAATAGGTTTACATTTGCTGTTATGATAGGTGGGATCATGTTGGAAGGTTTTGCATTAAGTCTTGTAAGTTCTGTTATGCAATGTGGATTGTTGGGAACTTTGCTCTGTACTGATTTTTTAGATTAGTGCTCATTTCTGTCATTTGGCCTTTTGCATTCTGTTTTACTACCATTAAAAGTTCTGTTTACTACACTCCAACTCGTGCTTGCAAGTGGGGAAGCCTTACCCCTTTGGGGTGCCCAGGAAACAGTGCAGGATTCCCCAGAAATCTGGGTGGGGGCTCGAGCCAGCTGGTGGTGTTACATTATTGGGAAACCCCTAGATATAGAACCCGGCCCTTGTTCTGCCAGCCTGCCCTGGCAGAAGGGTTACATAAGTAACTGCTGTACACTCACACCATAACAGGAAGTTTAATGAGGTAGCTCCAATAAAACCACCTGATCACATTAGTATGGCTGAGCCTGAGTATTCAAAGGGCATGAGTCAGGACTCAGAAAGGCAGGAGACTGTATAAAACAGGGGTTTTTGTTTTGTTTTGTTTTTAAGGCTCATCTGATTTGTCTCTTGGTTTCTGAGCCATTAGGGCACTTAGAGCATAGTGTTAAGCTTTTGTTTGCAATTATGAGAGCTAGAAAAATAGTTTAAAAAGAAAAAGAAAAATGCAATTACCTCAAATTAACCACCTGAATCTTAAAAGTGGGGCTGTAAGAAACACCTTCCATATATTGAGCCTCCTGATAACTGGTGAAAGTTTGCAACACTTTCAGTAATAGGTCTGGTGGTTTAATTCAGCAGGGTTGCAAGATCTCTGATTTCTTGACTTGGAGAATGGTGTGAAGCAGTTCTCCACACAAAGGCAACAGTCTGCTCTCAGGGACAGTGTCTCCCTTTTCCCCTTCCCCACACTGACTGCAAGAGCTGCAGACTCTGGAACAGAGCCAAATTTGAAATCTTGTTGCATGTCTCCTGCATTAGCCGTGTTCTGTTTCTGCTTCACTCTTTCCAAGCTATTTTGGCAGTTAACCTGGCTAAGGTCTCTCCGATCAAATAGTTCAAAGCTGATGAGAAGTGGAGCACAGAGAGGTACAGGCAGGCTGTTCCAGCAACACTGACAAAGGAGAGAGCTCTTGTCCTGGGCAGGAGGGAGGGACCCAGTATAAACAAGGCTGGCTGAAGAGAGAAGCAAACAAGGAGTCCTGTGATACTTTTAAAGACTAACAAATTTATTTATTGCATAAGCTTTCATGGGGGAAAATCCAACTTTGTCAGACTAGCACAGCTACCTCTTTGGAACTTGGAGAGAAAAGATGTGATCCATGTAGGCTGGAGCTAGCCACCAGAAGAGTGTCCGGCAAGGGAAGGCAATTACTTGCTAAAAAGTATGAAATGAAAAGAAAACAGACCGTATAAAATACAACTCTTTCAACAGCAGAGTCAAAGATCACTGCATGTTACAGGGGTCAGCAACCTTCACTGACCCCTGTGCCAGCCCCTCCTCCCTGAACCTCAGTCAGTGCTGGTAGCCCCCTCTGCCAAAGAAAGTGACTGCTGGCTGAAAATTCGATGGCTTCCACAGCGAAGTGTTGGGGGGGGGTCCAGGAATGCCACAGAAAGAAGCTGCCCTAAGCAACTCCTCTATGTAGCTTGCCCAGGAATGTGTCCCCAAGCATACTTGGAAAGAAGCTGCCCAGAGCGGTTCTTCTCTGTGGCATACCTGGGGCAGGGGTCCTTGAGCACACAACAAAAAGAAGCTGTTGCAAGTCTGAGCAGCTTCTTTCCATGGCATGCCTGGGTGCCTGGAGCATTGCCACTTGCTATTCTGGGGCAAAGGGGCATGTTTGGCAGAGGGTGCCACATGTTGCTCCAAATCATTTCATATGCCAATGCCTGCACATGTCCTGGGGGGTTGCTGACCCTTGTGTTTGAGTAACAGTGAGGGAACCTGAAAGGGCCACTTTTGCTACAAACCAGGATAGGGCAGTGGACCCAATAACAAGGCAGCTGTCCTCTCATACTCTGCTAAAGGCTGATTCCCTTCTATAGTGTAGCAAGGTTCCTAGTCCCATTTCTGTTGTGTGGAGGAGTCTTGGCTTGATCTGGGAACACTGCTGGCCTATCCCAGTACCAAATGGAACTGCATGTTAAGTGCTTTGAGGCATGGGCTGCTTTAACCACTCTTTCCCAGATAAACTGTGGGAGGTAGGACCTAAATCACTAATTCCTGGTACCACTCTGACCAGCAGCTGCATATCTCCAACACTACTCCCACATGTGCCCATTTTTTCATGTCCCACATTCTCATAGTGAGGTGAGTCACATATTCACCAACATAGGGGTCAGCTAGAGAGAGGACAATGCAGGATGTGGTGCATCACTGCCACAGTGATGGCTGCATTACACACCGATAAGGGAAAGAGATTGTCCTCTCTTACAAGAAGGCAGCTGTCTTGACTCTGCTATATCTATACCCACAGCAGCAAAATCGCCACAGTCAGCCCCGTGTTCGGGAGCACTTAGCAGCAAGTCTGAACTTGCTGCTGCACTCCTGGAAGTCAGCACCAGAAGTCCTGGGGGCCAGAAGATGTAGGGGAAAGCCACCCTCAAGGGATTTGTGGTTGGTGTTCCCCAGTATGTCCTGGCGGCTTAGGAAGTTGCCAGCATTTATGCGAGGCATTTTTACATGCCTCGCATAAATGCTGGTTGACTGCCACCAAGAAAAGCCTTAAGTGTAGACTAGTGCTCAGCCATTCTCTATGATGGTTACTTTCAGCAGCCTCTGATATTAACAGGGACAGCCCTGTGGGAGGTAGCATAATCCAATGTATAGAGCCTGGGACTGGAAGTCAAAAGAGCTGCCTTGAGATCCAGGCTCAGCTGACATCTGTAATAAAATCCCACTGACATAAGTGCCTGGATTTCAATCCAGATTCTATGCAGATTTGCTTCTCAGCCAGGGTCAAGTCACATTCCCTCCCTGCCTCTCAATTCTCAGATCTGTGGAATGGGAATAATGATGTTTGCCCTCTTTTGCAACATGCTTTGAGCCCTACTGCTGAAAAATAATATATAAATCCTATGGATTTTACATGGGGTGATTGACTACCCATCTCCCTACAGATAACCTGCAAAGCCATGTTAAAAGAGCATTAAGATTTCAAAGTCAAGCACTCAGCAGTTGGGAATGCCCAAATCAAGCTTGTTTGTGAAGCCTTAATTTGCCCTCTGCTCATCCCCTGTGCCATACATATAGTGGTGTGGTCTTTAGTTCTATGATCACATTCTAGTTTTCGCACAGGACACCTGCAAGAGAGTGGTTAATGTCCAGTTAATGGCTGTGTCTTGACCTGGAGCAGGTGGAAAATGCTCTGGTGCTCTGTGGGGATGGTGCATATACCGGTGTTATACTAAATAAGGATACAGCAAGCTCTTATGCAGGGGATAAGGCAACACGCCACATTTATTGTAAGTACAGAAAACTTTTTTTAAAAAGAAAACAGCTGTCTCATTGCCTGCTAGGAACATCAACATTACACACAGTACTGCAGGAGGGAGATAGTTACCAGCCTTGCGTTGCATGAGTCAAGCTGCTGACCAGGCAGCTGAGCTCGAGTGGTGAAGGGTCCAGTCGGTCACAACATGATGCTCCTTGGTGTTTGCAGCACAAACCCAAAGAACCAGATTTTCTTCATCCTTTTTTATAGGGCCAAAACTGCATAATTAATTATTGTCATGTCATTCCCATTGTTGACAAAATAATGAACATGACATTTTTGTAGTCTGATTCCTGTTGCAAACTTTATCATGTTGGTGTTTTTAATGTCCTTGATAGGTGCATCTCCTGATAACATTCTTCAGCCATCTGGATCCTCCTTGTTATAGGTCCCATACTTCCCACCTCTATGAATCATTCATGCATACCACTCCAATCACTCTTCTGAATTACCCCATCTTAAAGTTTAAAAGTATCAATCTATTGTTATTTTGCTTAAAAAGAAAATGTAATCACAACAAACTTTTATAGGAGTGTTGCATAATTATAATAAAATGTCTTGTTACAGTTCTTGGAGTCTGCATCTCTGTTTCAATCAGCATCTTACTGCATGCATTCAATTTCTTTTTTTGTTTCTCACCATTAAGCTGAAACATTATCTGTTTGTGGGCATTTGGTGCCTGCTTAGTGCTTCAGTGTGTAACATTGCTTAGGGTCACAGGATGTCTCTTTAGTTAACATAGTCATTGTTAATGGAATGTTTCTTCCAGGGATGAAAAGGTGTTACATACTTGCTGAGATCCAAGCTCTATATTTTCTTTTGGGGCCTAGTGAGGCCTACCTGTGGGCAGATTTTCATAAAGATTGTGTGGAACACATCCCTGACTCAAAGGCCAACCCCTGGCAAATTTCCAGACCCTGCTCTAAAGCATGGGGCACTAGAGCTGCTCAATGACAAGGTTGACAAAATTTGTTAACATGGACAAACAATACACTTTCCCCTAGCTGCATTCTCAGAAATTGCTGGATCACCTTGGCTGAAATTTTCCAGAAAATTTCAGTGAGGCAGGCATTGTGCAAGACGCTAGCCTAGATGACCATATTGGTCCCTTCTGACCTTAAAGTCTGTGGCTACACACACATCGTTATTTTGAAATAAGGATTTCAAAATGAGTTATTCTGAAATATAGGCCTTATTTTGAAATAAGTTAATTTGAATTAACAAAATGTTAATTCGAATTAAGGGAAAGCTTGCTATTGAAACAGCTGTTATTTCAAAATGGTTATTTCGAAATAAATGGTGTTGTTTCGAAACAACATGTCCAAACGGCCTTACTTCGAAATAACCATTTCGAAATAACAGCCATTTTGAAACAATTGGGGTTTAACCTGTTTTGAAACAGCAGTTCTTATTTCGAAAGGATGGGATCTGTCCTTTTGAAATAAGAAAACGTCATGTGGACCAAATATCTTTTATTTTGAATAACCAGTGTTATTTCGAAATAAAAGTGCTGTGTAGACATACCCTGTGACCCTACATGGCCTGTAAAATTTCAGCAAACAGTTAAAGTCTGGCAAATTTATCAGCATCCAGAAATGGTAGTATCCTAGGATGTGTCACACAGCTTTATAAGTAATGCTACCACCCCAGATATCATTGATTTGTCTGTTTAGCTGTCTTTTTTCCTCACCAACAGAACAAACAAAACCGTCCTTGAGTTCACTTCCTCTCTCAGTCCTGGAGTTGGTGAGTGACTGGGCCAGGGCACGTTACAGTTGCTTGATGTGTCCAGAAATGAATGGGAAGCCAATGAAGTTGTTGAAGATGGGACTGAGGTTGCCCTGCTGTGGTTGGGAGGGAAGGTAGCACTCCAAGTGGCCCACCATTCCCATTCACACCCAGCTCTCACCTCTCTCAATATCATCTCACTCTGCTTCTCTCCCAGAAAAACACGGACTAACCCCTGCCCTGTGATGCACCGCGATATGTGGCATTAAGAATACAAATAATATGCTGGTCACAAACCCAACTGCTGAGTGGTCAGGCACCCCAGTTCCCATATATACTAGTCTATCATTCCCAGGTCACCTCAGGACCTGGTCATTCTCCTGTTCCTTTGTCTAGTTACAGGACCAGGCCAGATCAGAGGATTTAGTAAGAAGTTTGTACAATCACTTCTGGGATGCTGGGTTTAACTCTGGTGCAGGTGCTAGTGATCCAAAGTTACCTGGTAGCCTTCTGATGGTGTGTACGTGCCCCCTGTGGAGTCAGAGACAGAGGAATTACTAGTGTCGGGCTTATGAGACTTGAGCCCCGAGTCCCAGAGACCGAGCCCCAGGTCTGCTGCCAGACTTCCCACAGCGGTGGCTGCGGTGGAAGCTCACGATCTCCGTCTCTGGACGCTGAGCCCCAGATCTTTTCCAGGGCCAGCGACGTTCCTGGTCAGGGAGGGAAGAAGTTAAACCCCTTCCAAGGGAACAAGGCCTGTCAGCTACAAAGGGACTGAGCAGGTAACGAGCCGAGGTCTCCAGTCCTAGACTAGTGTGCTAACCTCTGGAACATCCTTTCTCTCCCAGCATGGCTCTGTTCCTTTCTGGATCTTCTCATGGTTCACCGTTTGCCTTCTCCTCCCTCTCTGTTCCCCTCCCCTTTTCTGCTCAGCTCATTTTCCATCCCCTCTGAGTCATGCCTCTCTAATTATTCTATGTGCTCCCTCTTTGTGTTTGTCCTCCTGTTCCCTCTCTGACCTTTGTTTCCTGGCTGGAGTTGGGCCCCTTCAGACTTTAGGGAAGTTCTGATCTGGTTCTGGCTGGGGATCAAACCTTCCCAGCCCACTCCTGTCTCTAATTCTGCTCCTTCCCCCTGAGATGACAATCTAATTAAAACAGCTGCTTAAGGGAAAAATAGATGGAGCTAAGAGGAGCTCTCTCTCCTCTGCTCACGCCAGCCCTGGCCCCATTTCCATTCAGAAAAATGGAAGGTGCCCAGCCAATGAGGACGGCTCTGTCTACTGCCATCAGCTGGGCGGAGGTTGGTGAGAGGTGCAGGAGCCACTGTTCAGAGATGATTGGCCCCTTCCCAACCATCCTCAGTCTAGAGCCAAGAATCACTGAAAATGCAGCAAGAATGCAAAAGAGTTTAAGGAAAGAAACTCTGTGCTTGGCTCTCCCCTGTGTGCTGCACAGTGCCAAGTGGCGTACAAGGTTGCTTCACTCCTTCATGGCTCTACATCTCCTTCTGTGTCTTTGCCTGGGACAAACACTGCCTCCCGTCCCATCTCTTCTTCCACTTCCCTTTTCCCCATCTCACCCTCTGTCTTTTGCTTTCTATTCCACGTGCCCTCCCATAGCCCTTCTTTGCTCCCTCTTTTCCGCGTTCTCTCATCTCAAGTCTTTCTCCAGCCCTTATTTTTACCTCTTTCACAGAGTACTGTCGGCAGCCTGTGGGGCCCCTCAAACATACCAAGTGGGGCAGAGGAGAGGGACTTGGTGCTGTACTGTCCCCAATTCACACATTAGTAGGTTCCTCTTGTGATGACTGTCCTTGTAGGGGTTTGGCTCTGTGCCCTCAGGAGCTAGGATTCTCTATGTGCTTTTTACACTGACTGTAATAAAATTTTACTTAAGATTTTAGCACTGAAGAAATGAAGATTGGGGATGTTCAGCAGAGATCCTGTAGGCAGGCCTGGCAAGTTTTCAGTTTGTCACTCTGCACGTGCATCTCATTTCTTACAACTAGCATCCTCTGCTTTTCCAGTCTTGATTTCCCCGCACTTAGGTCTGTGAATGCACCTGAATCCTAACTTCCAGAATCCCAAGCTAAGCGTTAGACCCCTGCACTCATACCTCTGCCAGAACAGTTGAATAGTTGCTTATTTATTTGTATGATCATAGCAGCTACAACAAGCACTGTAGACTCTCAGCTACAGTGAGTGAGTTACATGATGGCTTTGACCAACCTCTCCTAGGTGCTGGTTGAGTCTACCACCACCTGGCACTTCTGGTCTTAATATATTGACCTTCCTGGTTGAGACCCTAACATGCAGCTGCGTAAATGTCAGCAGATTTTCTGCAGGGCTGCTGATCATGGACGGAAACGTCTGGCAGGGGGAGGGGGTGGTGTATAGCAGGCCTTAGATTCACAACACTCATTGCCTTCTCTAGCTTCAAATGCTGTGGTGTGGAACCTGTCAGCACCTCTCTGGAGAATCCCACCTGTCAGGCCAAAGGCAGTGATTTCATTCACTCAGAGGCCTTTTGTCTAGCAAAGGATTAGAGTTGCAAAAGCAATTGAGAACTGTGAAAACTTGCTCTGGGGCAAGAGCCTAGCCCTCCCAGCCCTGGCTCTGGGCAAAGCTCTGTCCAGAGCCCTGGAAAGAGTTAATGGGCTCCAAGCCTGCACAGGCTCCCTCCCACAGGCATGATCTCACTTCTCCCGGCTGCCAATCCCTGCTCAGTATTACAGCAAAAAAGCCAGCGAGCCAAAGCTCTGAGCAGAGAGGAAAGGCAGCCAGCAAGCTTGCAAGGACAGAACTGGTCCTGAGCTGAGACAAAGGCAACCCATGTAGGACCTGCTCCTCTCTTTTCATTCTCAGACAAGGACAGCAGTGGTGGCGTGGGGCCCTACCACGCACGGTCTCCCCCTCTTGTTGTTTTGGTTGCTTTTGCTTTTCTTGCCAGCATGATGGGCTGCAAGTCCAACTCGCTCACTTGTCTCCAAGGAGGAAAGCCAGTGCTGCCTCTGACCACCGCTACAGACTCCACATCAACGCTCAATAAACTGGCCCTGGCCACAGGGGGCACGGAGAAATCCTGGTACCGCTGCATATTCCCCTTTGGCATCGTCTCCCTGGTCATCGGCATAGCGACTACCTGCATCACCTTCATCATTAATGGGCCACAGATGGACATTGCCAAGGCAGTCTCGGTGGCCACCCTGGTATTTGGAGTGGGCCTGCTGGTGGCTGCCTACATTTGCTGGCGGGCCAAGCGGGAGAGGCAGAGACAGAGGCAGCGAGAGGAGCCGGTCCCGTTAGAGCAGGGAGCCCTATGATGCGGGCCTGGTGAGGTGCGGAGACAGTACCCCGACCAGTAAATCCATGCTGGTGACATCTCCCTTCTTCCTGCATCCTATGGTGGAGGTAGGGGGCTCTGTGGGCCACACCAGCAATTGAGAGCCCAGGTCCAGCCTGCCCTTGTTTGCTGCCTGAGCCAGTACAAGTGCATCCTTGCTCCCACGAAGGATTAAACATCAATTCTGCAAGCAGCAGGGAGGCACGGCTGCTGCCGACTTTGACTCCCCAGGGAACTCTCATGACAAGTTCACTTTTGAAGATCAACGGTTTCTGGGTAGAAGTGCTGGGACTATCTTTAAAAAGCCACTGGAGAAAGTGGAGGGAGAGACATCTTTCATTGAGCTGCAGATCTCCCCATCTCTGCATCCATGCACAGCACTTCCAAAGATTGGTTTTTCTCACAAGCTGAGAACCACGGAGTGACATTGAAGCTCTGACACCTGCACGGGAACCTGTCTCCATCCAGCTGAAATGTCACAAGAAGCTGCTGAGCTGTGGCTAAATTTTAGAACTCGTGGCCTACATCTGTCTGCCTTTGTCTCTTGAACAGGAGGGTGGGGAGGGGGAAGTGGAGGGCAGAAAGACTGGAAATGCTCAGATGGGTGTCAAAAAGAAATTAGTGATACCTGGACCCCAGCCCCCTTACTCCAAGAGGGCAATAATGTCCCATGTCAAAGGCCATTCTTAGGATTTTCAGAATGAATGTGTGCAATGTGGGGAATTCCTAGAAAGTTTTTGAGACAGGTGTATGCCATCTCTGTATTTAGTGGAGATATGGAAGAGTCAAGCCTACTCCAGTGGCAGTGAAGGAAGGTACTGAGCCCCCAAAGAGTTACAGGAAAAAGAAGCATCTCTGATGCAGGATGGGAGGGTAGCAAGTGAGGAGGAAACTTGAGGTAGCAGGGTGGTGTGACTCCTATACATAACGTGGCTTAGCACACAGTGGAGGCACTATTGTCAGGCTGGCGTGCCCTCCTTGAGGAGCATAGTTGGGGGTCACAGGTAACAGGGGATGGGTGGAGGATGGCATGCCCAGCTGAAGATGCATAGCACAGCTAGATGCATAGCACAGTTGAAGAAGGTATCAGGCTGGCCTGCCCATTGCAGTGGAGCAGGGCTTGGCACACAGAGATGACAGGGAGGCACTGTGTACCTTTTCCCAGGGGTTAATGGGTTGGTGCTTCACACTGGCTGGCTTCACACTGGCTGTCTCTCTAGCCAAGCTGTAAGTGAGCTGCACTGGGTCTTGTTTGACAACTGGGTGTGTATCGCAAGTGCCAGGGGGGTAGCTGAGCCAATGCTGGATCCAGATCCATTAGAGAGGCTATAACAGTCCACGAGAGTGAGAATGTGGGGCAGCCCAGGCAAAACAGGGGCATTTGCCAGCATGTTCAGGGCAGAGCCTGACAGTGGCAGAATGAGTATAAATGGGATGTCAGTGTATAACAGTGGCTGGTGTGGAATCTGCAGTCAAAGGGAACCTTACAAACCATTTTTGAATTAATAAGCAAGAGTCCCAACTCCAGCCCATAACCTCAGTGCTATAGACACCTTTACTCTGAAACAATTCTTTGCTGAGAGGGGGTGGGTCTTATCTGGCTAACACCTACAGCTGAGCATTTCACCATGGTAGGATCTCTGGGCCTGGGTCCTGCCAGGTTGCAACAAGGAAGACCACAGTATCAGCTGCCTTTCTGCTTCCACCTCCAGAGAGGGGTCTGCCATCCTCCACCAACTCCAGAGGGCAATCGCCTGCAAACAGTCCACTGCCAGACTCCATCGCTACCCTTCTTCTCAGAAGCTGCAGACTTCCCCGCACATAACAAACATAGGAAAAAAATCAAACTACCAAGAACAGGAGCCTGGAAAAGGAGCAGGAGGGATTAAGGAGAGATTGGGGAGGGAACACATGGTGTCTTCTTTTGTACTCACTTCCCAGAAAATCTTCAGTCAAGTTATTTTCCTTCATGTATCCAGAAGATATTTATGATAGACAGTAGGAGAGCTATTTCTGATGGTAGTGCAGGTTCCAAGGGGAGGGAGAGAAGACTGGGAAGAGAACCCTGCCTCCCCCCACACCACATCCTCTTATACATCTGTTTTGCAAAAGCAGAGCAGGAGATTATGAATTTTAAAAAGTCTGTTGTGTGTGGGAAGGATGAGGGATGGGAGCCCGCCAGGTTACCACTTGCTTGGCTACCTCCAATGGCTAGTGAGGAGAACTGGACTGGCTTTCTATAATTAAGTTCCCAAAGGCATGTCTGCTTTCTCTCGGTTTCTGTGCGCTGTAATCAAATAGCTCCCAAAAGGCTAGTGAAATCCCCAGCATTTCCTGGGCTGCCAGACTGTTTGTGAACCCGGTGCGCTTTGCGGATGTCTCTGGAGTGAGCTGCAATGTTTAGATCCAGATCTTTCCCAGCGATTATGTATTTTTTGATGTGAGTTTCTAGTTTGGGCCCGTTAAAAGAGCTATAAAGTTTGGATCTAAATGTCCACAAAGTTTCAAGGTGAAAAGAAGGTGGATTCAGATCCACCTCTACCTGTAGTTTCATTCCCAGGGTATAAAAAGAGGCAGGAGACGCTGTTGAAACATATGAGACACTCATACCTCAGGCATTCCTGCTAGGCCTGTTCTTGCACCAGCCTCTGCATGCATCTTTAGGAGTGAATGCAGTGGTGGTTCCAGCTGCACCAGTTTGCCTGAACTTAGACTGTGATGGTAGAAACTGCTTCCCATTCCTCTGCGTGCAGTGCTCTGACCCTTCCTGGACCTTGCAGTCTTTCCAGCTGAGTGAGAGGATGGGAGGGAGGCTCACAGGGGGCCAAGCCATGTGACATACAGAAGAACCAGAGCTTGAGGGCCTGGGAGGTACCCCCACAAGGAAGTGTGAATTTTGTGCTAGGTGACAGAGCAGATATTGTGCCCCCTCCATGCGCCTCTGTGAATGTGATGTTCTGAGTGAATCAGCTCCTAACCCACTCATCCCTGCAAAACTTAGGGAAAACCAGATCACATAAATTCAGTGATCTCCCTCCTCCAAACCCTGATCTAGCTGGAAGGCCATGTTTTAAAATGTACATAAAAATATGTACAATGTTTGTGCTTGAAAACAAAGCCAAGGTTCCTCTGACACAAATTAACCCAAGGCAGGAAACCAAGAGCCTTAACTGAGCCTAGGCTGGGTCTCACCAGGTATTGATCTTGGCCGCCTATTCCAAGAATGAGTCTCTCAGCTCCATTCCCTGGGCATTGATTCATGTGCGCAAAGGATGGAGCATCAGCCTTAAAAGACCTTGAAGGCCCCTAGAAAAATGTTCCGTATGTGCCATTGAAATGAAACCAGGAAGTCAGTAAAGTGACATTCAAGTAAGGTGAGGCAGAAGTTGGCCTATTCTCTTTAGATGCAGGTCTACATCAGTATCACACCTTTTCTTGAACTCTAAGCTGTGAAGACAGGTGATTCTTGCTACATGCTCTGTATTATGACTATTTTCTTTTGCTTTTTATTCCTGAACAGAGGGTTATTTGTTGCTTCACTTGCCCTTTATTGCCATCCTATTATGATGACATCCCAATTTTTACATTGCCATCTGTGGGGAAATCATGGGTTTGACAAAGCTGATTCTTATGGGTGTTTCATTGTGATGAATTTGAGCTTTCTTTAAAAGATTCAGCCTCTAACCCTTGTAGTTTCAGAGGAAACTTTCTAAATACAACTCAAGGCAGTGTTGTCCGCATTTGAGACAGCATCATCATTAGCTCATTTGTCACTAACTCTGACGCCCTAAAACAACACTGTAAATGGCAGTGTTGTTCATTATTTTCCTCCTGAACAGCCGGCTGGTCTTGGGGATTTGGGGAGGAGCCTAAATTGAGCATTTACCAATCTGACCATTGTGGAGAACAAACCGTTTCAGAGCCAATGAACTTGCAAGTGTCTAAAGCTCCATTTTGCCAGAAATATCTTTGGAAATTTGAGAGAGTGAGAGAGAGAAACAGTCGCACAAAGAAGGGAGGCATTGTGAGCAGAACTGCTTCTAAATAGAGTCTGTCCTGAAGTATTCTGGGCCATCAGTGGCTGTTTGCGTGTAAAATTACTGGCTTTGGCCTTCTCTACGTCACACCCTGTCTGATCTTAAAATATGGCTCTTTAGTGCTGAATTTCCTCTCTTTTTCTACTCAAGAAAAAAGATTGTCTTTGAAGGCTATAAGGAGGGGATCATTTACCTGATGAAATGGAACAATGCCTAGAGAGAGAGTGTGAGCTAGATCAGTCTCTGGCATAAATGGACCATGCACGTTTATACAGTATTTCCTTTTTTTTCCCAAAAGAAATAAAAGCCACAATGGAATTTCAGTTTAAAAGATAAACTTTTCTGCTCTGTTCTCTGCAATGCTTTTGCTCTCCTGGATTCTAATGGCTCTTCCACCAGGTCTTGACCACTATGCTGCATTAGGCAGGCCAGGGTCTCTTGCTAGAGAAGCTTTCTCCCCTTTTGGTGCCTTGACTGATCTCCTGGCCACAATAATATGTGACGGGGGATGGGAGGTCTGTGTTAAGCACTTCGGCCTTCCAGTGTTTGGCAAGGAAATGAGAAGCAGGCAATTTAAGGGGCATGTGGCCAGCCTGAGGCATGGACAGTGTGTGATGACACAATCTCCCCTCAGTCTAAGGGTGACCTGCCCTCCAGGAGTTGGCATGAGCTGGCTGGACTCTCGACACTACTCTAGGAGCACCCATCCCTGGGAATGTGACTAGTGGAGCCACTTGGTTCCCCACTTGGCTGGCCAAGAAGGCTCCATCCCCATTGCCTATGTGCCAGCCAGCCCAAACCTCTCTCAGTCACATCACAGAGACATGGGTGGCCACAGTCTTTGACTGACTGTTTCCCTTTGCAAGGATCAGGGAGCCTTCTTAGCATACCCCCCCCCCCACACACACACACCTGACTTTGCACAGAAGGGGCCCTGTCTGGGCATTTTTCATGCAACCCCAGTCCACATGAATCGCTTTATCTCTCCACACCTCAGCTGCACATTGAGTACGTGTACATGCGTACACACACACACACACACACACACACACACACACACACACACACACACACACACA
>ML682016.1:27883276-27926844 GCA_007922195.1 Podocnemis expansa | reverse complement strand
ACACACACACACACACACACACACACACACACACACACACACACACAGAGGAGTACTGTGACTAACTGATGCGTTCAGAAGTGGGGGGCCGGTTTGTCAGGCATAAATCAGTTCTTTTAGTTTGGGATGGTGCCAGCATGTGGTGTAATCCTGGTACTGACAATAAAGGGTTTTTAAGCTTTGGTCAGGAGGCCTGCATTCTATGGCTATGACGTGGCCAGTGGTTTTGTGTAAGTCCCAAGATGGAAGCCAGGGATGTGCCCCATTGAGCTCAGCATGAAGTTACAGGCTGTTGGGTCAGAGACAGAATTAATCCCTTCTAGGTCAACAGTGCTAAAAGAGATTTTAAAAAAGCAGGGAGGAATAAAGCTCATTGTGACACTGTTTTCCTGGTTTGCTCCTCTGGCCTCTATTCATACCCCACAGTGGATCAAGTTATCTACTCTTCATTGTCAGGAGATTGCAGAGAGGCATGAGTCTGACACTTTCTGTTCTAGTTTCAGTCTTTGTGTGACGCATTCTTGTTCTCATTACAGTGTGACCCGCAGCCCTCAGATCTGTCCAATGGAGAGTGCTTTGGAGAGGAAAGCTTGACCATTGGTTAGGGAACTAATCTTAAGAGTTGGGAGAGCAGGATTCAGGCCACTGCTCTGCTACAGACTTCCTGTGCAAGGCACTTAACCTCTGTATCCTAGTGTACACTGAGGATAATGCTTCCCTACCTCACTGGGGTGTGTTTGGGATCCATATGTTGATTGCAAGGTGTTTGGCTATTGCTCCAGTGGAGACCAGATAAGTACTGATGCTAGATAGAATGATCTTTTGAACTTGTACCAAGAGTGGCTAGCACCTCTGCTTAACATGCAGAAGATCCTGGGTTCAATTCCCAGGGGGGTTGGACTCGATGATCTCATGAGGTCCCTTCCAGCCCTATGGATTGATTGATTGATCTGAGTGTCTGATAAAATCTCCAGTGAACTCAGCCTCTAGCAGGAAGGAGCAGACTAATGGAATAATGATACAGACTTCTTGACAGTATAATGGAGAAAGGCCCTGTCCCACTAATGTATAGGCAGCTGCATGGGATGATTTGTAAAGATTGCTTGAAGGTGGAGGAAAAATCTGTGTTCATGTGTTTCTTGGGGTTAGTGTTTCATGAAACAATCCTTGACTCACATAACAGTACTTATCTTTCAGGCACACACATTATTTTCTTCCTGGCACTAGAGGCTCTGATCCCTTTCTATATCTGCCATGTGACAAAGAAGTTGGGGCAGTTCAAAACTGCTGAGGAAGAAGTGGGGTCTTATGGTGAGGTAGCATGATGTAGTGGTTATAGCCTAGGAAGAGGGCTTAAGATGCCAGGTGCTGCCATGCACTTGCTGGGTGAGTTTGCACAAGGTACTTAACCCTTGTGTGAGTTAGGTTCATGAGACTCATTAAGACCAAAAAAAAAAAAAAAAACATGCTGGAAGGCTGCCAGGTACTATTGCTCTGTTTCTTCAAATTCAGACAGATAAGCCCACAAAAACAGAGAGACAAAGCAGGCTGCTCCTAAATCAGTCATAACCCACCCATATTATTCTAGACTATCCCTCTGCAAACTGAGCACTTAAAAGCTGAGATCTTATGCTTCCCTACAGAGCCCCCTAGTCTGCAAGCAGGACGAGGAAGCTCCCTGAGAAATTAAAGTGAATGATCACAATTATTCAACATACCATATGCCCTCATTGCTTTTTAGCTGTAAGAGGGGGATAAATAACACTGAGCTACCTCCCATCAGGGGGTGTGATGCTTGATTCAGTAATAATGATCTCGATCAGGGGTCTCAAACTCAAATCACTATGAGGGCCACATGAGGACTAGCACAGGGCCACATGAGAGCTAGTGCATTAGCCTGAGGGCCACACCACTATTGGAAATATTGGTAATGACAGCATTGTTGGGGGGCCACAGGAAATAGCTTTAGGGGCTGCATGTGGCCCATGAGCCACGTGTTTGAGACCCCTGATCTAGAGAAGGGCCAGCCCCCCAACCCCCATTTAAGACACTATCAAATCTTAAAGGGTCCATTTAGACACCCCCCAGCAAAATCTTCAGCACCCTCAACTGAGACCTGTCCTGTTTTGCAAGACCTGCACTCAAGAGCCCCAGCAAACCATTCTGTGATCAGCCATGTTCTTAACATCTCCCTCACGCTGAGAGTGCCAGTTTCATATCACACTCGGCCCCTGAGCGCTGGCTGCACAGAAATCTTTTGGGGGTGTGGCAGGAGTTTGAGTGCTGGGGCGTGCCAGAAAAGCCAAGAAGACTGTCTTTGATTTATAAACTTCCAACATGAGAGGGCTGGTTTGTCACTTGAAGGGCTAGAAGGGCTGGGGCCAGCCAGTCCTGGTCAGTTGTCAGACCCAGCTGGGAAGGGGTCAGGTGAGCCTACAAAAGGATGGGGGAGATCAGCTGGAAAGAACTGCAAGGAGATGGCTCTTGCAGCAAGCCCTGGAGCAGAGACAAAGGGAGGGGCCCCTTGTCCTTTCAAGTTGTATGGAAGCCAGGCAGGGAAAAAAAACCTGTGGAAATTGTTGCCCAGGGTGGACATACAAATGACTCTGTTTGGATATTTTGCTAAAGTTTCTGTTTAAAACATAAAACTCTCCCTGGAGGAAGGGCTTGAAAGAGACTAGGGTGTGGTTTTGAGCCCTCCCTGGGCTGGGGAGAAAGACCACATGTGTACAGCCAACCAAACAATAAACAACCCTTCATCAGGGCAAGTCTACACTACAAAACTAAGTTGATCTAAGTTACATTGATGGACAGCTACTGCAGTAATTGCATCACTTTTGCTTATCCACCCAACGCTCCTTGTGCCTGCAGTGCACGTCCTCACAGGAGTGCTTGCACTGTTAGTGTAAGGCGCTTGTGGGATGGCTTCTGGAAGGCAGCGCTAATCAATGTAAGCAACACGATGTCTGCACTGACACTGCATCAACTTGCCTCCATCGACCTAAGTGTGACGCCTGTTGCAGAAGGGAGTTATTAAGTTAGTGTAAACTCTTACAAGGTTAGGTTGCAATTAACTTCCTTATGCTGACTTAATTCTGTAGGGTAGGCCAGGTTGTGCTTCATGAGTTGCTAGCAAACTGATTTGTTTCCACTTACAGAGCCCCACTTCAGTTACTTGTGGTAGCGACCCAAAAAAAGCAGTGTATCAGTTACTTAACATCCCCTTTGTCACAGCCATGGCATCTGTAACAATGGAAGATTCTATTTTCATCATGGCAAGACAACAGAATGCTGAGAGGACGTGCTTGGTCAGGGATGGAGGGATCTGAATTGCTGAAGCTGAGGTGAAATGTTGTTAAAAGAGCAAGTCCTGTGTTGCTGCAGATGGGCCATATGGGCTGAGAGCGGTAGATTGTCTAGCCTGGCATCCCATCTCCAAGCGTGGCCTGTATCAGATGCTTCAAAGGAAGGAGAAAGAAACCCCAATGGGGAATTATGGAATAATCAAAATACTCCTTAAATGCTTGCTGTTACTGAATATCTTCTCTTCCTGAAGAATTGAGACTTGATGAACAGAGGGTATGCCTACGCTACAGGTGCTGCCGATGCCCATCAATAGTGCTGGCACTGTTGCTAATAAGGGAAGGCATTTTTCTATTGCTGGAACTGTAGTTAATCCAGCCCCTTGAGCGGTGGTAGCTATGTGGGTGGAAGAAGTCTTCTGATGACCTAATGATGTCTATACTGTGGCTTAAATTGCCTTAATGTTGCTCAGCCCCTTGAGCGTTGTAGCTAGGTCAACCTAAATTTTAGGTATAGACCAGACCTTATTCTTATGGTACAGTGATATATCTAGAGCTACCATACACTGCAGTATACAGACACTTCCTGGACTGATGCAAGGGGTTTTTCTCTTGGTGTAGTTAATCCACCTTTCCAAGAAGCTTGCAGTAGATTTGCCCATCAAAGCTAACTTCATTGCAGGGGGGATGTGGGGAGAGAGGACTTTTTCACAGTCCTGAGTGATATAACTAGGTCGATGTAAGTTTTAGGTGCATAACAGTCCCTGGTTTGTTAGCCATATGCGGAGATAGATGCCAGTCCTATCTGAGCTCCTCTCAGAACTTCGGGAACAGTCTGACTCTGGAGCCACATTCCAGGATTCAGGCTGGCTCAAGTTCAGAGTAAACATCTTTATTGTTGCAGAAGAAAAAAATTCTACCAAAGGGAAACGTAAGACCTCCTGGGAATGTTTTCTGACTGACTGACTAATCAATTGATGAATAGAACCACCTTTCAGGCAGTGTAGAGATAAGCTTTCCTAAAGTGCAATTGTACTCCCACAGCTTGAAGTGAGCAAAGAAACTGTCACACTTGCAAGGGATACACAAGGGAAAGGAGGGGGCTGAGAATCTGAGTAAAGAGCTAATGGGATGGCTATAAGCTTATTAGAATAGAGTAATGGATTAGGAGGCGGAAATCCTGCTTTCTGTTCCTGATGAGTCATTTCACCTCTCTGGTTTGGTTTCTTTGGATATAAAGTGGGGCTCCAAGAGGCTTGATGTAGTGCTCCAGGATCCTTATATGAAAAATGCTGCAGAAAAGCAAAGAGTTAGTATTCTAATTAAATTACCAGATACAGGCAATGGGTCACTTGAGGTATATAAAGGTGGCTAAGCTTAAATCTCAATTAACCTTCAGAACATGGGCCCTTCATGTACACTTCTTCCTATAGGGCTGTCCAAATAGTCTCCTGATCTAAAATTTTAGCCAACTTCCCCATGCAATAATGGTCTCCCCAAACTGTGTCTCAGACACCCAGCCTGGTGGAGCAGCAGCTGGAATCTTTCCTCTAGTGCAGGAGTCGGCAACCCAAAAGATAAGAAAAGCCATTTTTAAAAATCTGTTCAATAATCAAGTGTTCTGAGACCTACAATGGATGAAGCCTCCTGGTGTGGGAGCTGAGCCAGGGAACGTGCCATAGGATCCCCTGTCAGGGAGAGGGGAGTCCAGAATCAGGAGTGGGCACCCTGCAGTGTCCTCTGGTGGCAGGGGGGAAGCTTGGAGCCTGGCGTAGATTGCCCACAGGGTCCCTTGGTGACAGGTGGGCCTGGAGGCAGGCACAGGCTGCTGGCAGGGTACCCTGGTTGCAGGAGAGACAGAGTCTGGAGCTGCAAGGGGGCAGCCAAAGAGCCACATGCAGCTCCAGAGTTGCAGGTTGCAGACCCCTGCTCTAGAACCTGGCTATACAAAAGCAGTACTGACTTCTAGGTAAACTAGTACCTCAGTTACACACTCAGGTTTTGTGTGTAATCCCTGATCCTGGTTACTCTGCAGGGGAGAAATAAAAGTCTGCACTTTTAGTCTCTGGCCCCTCACCCCCCACCGGGATGATAGCCAGGGGTTCCTAACATGCACCATTAATAATTATTCTTCCTATGATGCGCCTGTGCCCTCCCATCCATCCCAGAACAATCATTACACCTGCATGCGCACTGAGTGGCCTTAGTTCCCATACACAGCATGGAAGACATCTTCTAGCAGAAAAGGGGTTATTCCAAATCCCTGGGAGTCTGAATACAAATGGATCTCGCAGATGGATGTGAGTGTTAACAGGGTCAGCTGGCAGCTGCACTTCCTGTATACCCAGCTGAGTAGTGATGCGCTTAATAACATTTCCAAACACGTGGTGCTGAGCTGACTTCATGTGCCTTTGATGTACTGTTTATTTCCCTGTTTCTCTGTGAACACCAAAAGCCAGACAAGTTTCTGGCTCTTCCCTAAGTCTCTCTTCACTTGTGTCCTCTGAATGCAAGACATCTGACCATTTCTCACTCCCGATTGCTCCCCAACTCCTTTGACCTGCCTACATGGCTTCTTTCCATATCTGGACTTGTGTGTCTGTATGCAAGGCTGCAGTTCTTGGTGCAGGGCACAGCAACACCCAGCTTGCACTCCAGAGAAGAACAATCAGAAAAGCACCTGAGATGGCTGACACAAGGTCACTAATCTCCTCCAAAACAAACAAGAAGTCCTGTGGCAGTTCTGCATAGACAGGGGTCGATTACAGCATGGGCCAACAGGTCCTGGGCCAAGGGCCCACTACAGGAAGGGGAACAGGGCAGGCCGGCCTGAGGTGGGGCTCTGAGCTCCCTCCCCACCCCTGGACTGGCTGATCTGCCCCCAGGGTGGGGTTAGTCAGCCCACAAGTCAAGCTATCCTATTTTCACCTCATCCCTGGGACTGCCACTCCACCGTCAGGGGCGGGATGGGCTGGCCATGGCCTGGCTGGTCAGCTGGGGCAGGGCAGGGCTGACTGCTGCGTGTGCAGTATGAGCTCCAGCACAGCCCAAGATGCACCACACACAGCAGTCAGCCCTGCCTTCCCCTGGGGCTGACTGGCCAGGCCATCTCAGGCCTCTGGCCCCAGCCTCCCATGCAGCATTGGCCCACTGGTGAGACAGGAGGCCCTACAATGAGGCAGGGGGCTGCTGCTGGGGAGGCCCAAAGCTGCTGCAGCCCCTGATCTGCCACTGTGCATAAATCCTACAATTTATACTTCTCTGCATTTATTTTCCTCCCTTTCTGTAAGTGCCCCATCTCAAAAAGCAGCTGATGAAGTGGGATTTTTCTCCCATGAAAGCTCCTGCAGTAAATAAATTTGTTAGTGTTTACGTGCTGCAGGACTCCTTGTTTGTTTTGCTGAACTAGACTAACATGGCTGCCCCCTTTGGATCTAATCTCTTCCACTATCCTCCTGCTCCAGCCACCAGCAGCAGCAAGCAAAATAGCTGAGGGCTGAGCAGGCTTAGCTCTCTGATGCCATTCATTAGGGAGAATAAAACTTGGCTAGCTTTGGTCTCTTCTTCCCTTCTAGACTACAGTGCATAAACACCTCCACTGCCCCACTTCCTCTTTCCCATCTCCTCTCACATGTGTGTAACACCCACGTGGCAGATTGAGTCTGCCTTGCAGACGGCTCTGGCCGGAGAAGGGTGTGCACGGGAACACAGCAAGGAGAGCCCCTTTGCCCCAGGGGCACCTATTCCAAACCCCCAGAGTGACCATACACACACTGGGATAGCGCAGGGATTATGGGAAGGGGGAAGGTTTATTTTCAGAGGTGCAGAGGGGAAACCAACAGGGGAGATGGGGCAGCAGTAACACAGAGTAAACAGCTAACACAGGTCCCTGCAAGGCCCAACAATCCAGCAGGCTGGAGACAGACGTGAGCTCTGCTTCTGCACCATGAGTTCAGGAGTCCCCGCACAGTTCCAGTCCAGAGTTCAGTCCAGCAACTCCTAGTCTTCGGCGCCAGCACTTTCCCAGCAAAAGAAAACCCTCTGATGCCTCTTCTGCCGCTCTCTGCAAACCCAGAGTGACACCCTCCCCACTTAACTAGCTACAACCTCCCCCCTGAGTTCCAGGTGCTGTACTCATGGCTCCACAGCTCCAGATGGCCAGTCACTGGATGCTGCTCTGTCCTTGGGCGACTTTCCCCAGCACAGTGTCCTTCTGTGGGTGCTGGCCTAGCATCCCAGGTCAGCTGCTCTGTCTTCCCTGGCTTCAGGCAGGGCCTCTCCCTCTGCTTCCTCCCCAGGCCTCTGGCTGCAGCTCCAGCCCCCCTCCTCAGCTCCACAAACCCTCTCCCACAGGGCAAAAATTTAAAGGAACCATGCTCCTTAAAACCCCAGGGGGGGTTACATGTGTGTTCTCCTTCATTGCTCCAACCCCACTTCCCTCTGCTCTTCCATACCTCCCACCTCCACACCAGTCATTAGGAAGTATGAAGGTGTCATACAGAACTGTTTAGAAACACACAAGAAAATGAACCATTTTCCAAAGTGTACAGTTCACTAAAGCAACTATACAGTCCTACCTTTGTCCTCCCATCCTTCTGCCCAGCCCTCTTGTCTGTCTTCCCTTGTCCATGGTTGGACAGTGAAACCTTTGGGGAAGGGATTCTAGCTTTCCTTTATCCTGCAAAGTTCCTAGCATACTTTAGATGTCAAGTAAAGAAAAATGTGGGTGTAAAGCTCAGGACAGAAAGGGCAGGTTGTAGGACAAACTGGTGAATTAATATTGAAAAGGGGTGGGTGGGAGTGGAATCATCACCTACCATAAATTTCAACCAACCCACAAATTCACTGCTACCTATGCCAATGTAGTTTCATAGTGCCAAGGAGCCACTGACATGGGGCAGGACCTCATTTTTGCTAGGGGCTATACAATCACAAAACAAAAAGGCAGTAAGTCCCTGCCCCAAAGAGCTTACAGTCTAGGTTCTCAGACAAGAGACACCAGAGGGATGCAGACATATGAGGGAATACACGGAAACAGGGAGGCAGGATTATTCAGTGTGACTGGCAGTGGTCTTGGCAGACTGGCAGTCTAACTGCTGCCAAGTTCTTATTAGGGAGAGTTTTAAGAAGGGTTTTGAGGGGGCAATGAGATGGCTTTGTGGGTGTTTAAGAGTAGCCATTCCCAGGCATAATGGGCACCTGGGAGAAAACACAAAGGGATGTCTTTGAAAATGTAACAAATGAAGCGATGGAGGTAGAGATTTTGGGTCCTTTGGAGGGGGTCTTAACCTTTAGAGCAGGAGTCTCAAACACATGGCCCACAGGCTGCATGCAGCCCCTAAAGCTATTTCCTGTGACCCACAATGATACAATTGTTACTGATATCTGCAATATCGTTGTATGATAAGGTTTCAGTGGTGCGGCCCTAAGGCTAATGGACTGGTCCTCATGCGGCCCTGTACTAGTCCTCATGCGGCCTTTGTGGTGATTTGAGTTTGAGACCCCTGTTTTAGATGCTGAATGAAGGATTATGGGTGGGGTGAGGTTAGGAGGCTTTGGAAGTGAAGGCAAGTTAGGTGTGATAGAGAAGAGGGAGCCTGTAGAGGGGCGCAGGAAAGGGAGACATGGTCAAAGCTAGCTAAATGATCTTTGCCTTCTGAATAGATATGAGAAGGGCAGTGTTGCATTTGTAAGGGCCTTGTGGGGCGGGTATGATAGGCGAGGTTACACAGCTGCTGTTGCCCACCACCAGACACATGGGCTGTGGTGGCCCTGTCTCTTCCCCTCCCTCTGGGAGTGGGTTTCTGCTGGAAGTTTTTGTTTATTATGCACCATGCAGGTCCCCATGGGACTGAGGAGTTGGTATTTGCTCCTCAGCTTCCCTGGTCCCTTGGAATCCGCAGGGAAATTACAGATGAATCTGGGAACCTGAGTAGCAGAACCTACCTCCTTAGCCATCTGGGATCCTGCACAGTGCATAATAAATAAGCTCTGCTCAGGGAAACGGTGAAGAGCTTGAGTGGTGAGATCCTTGGGGAAAAGAGATATGGGGGGGGACAGAGCAGGGAGGAGGGACATGGTGAGCACTGGTGAGGGTCCAAGCAGAAAAAGGGACAAGGCCTGGAGCAGAGTGTGGGTGGAGTCTGGGCAGGGCCATTGGCAGAAGAGGAGCTACTTCCCAGAGAGAAAGTTTTATCTGCAGCCCCTGGCCAAGGCCAAAGAAAAAGATGTGGCCATAATTGAGATGTGAGATTATGAGAGTCTAGGTGAGTGTTTTAGCTATGCGAGTGGAGGGGAAAGGCTGTATATTGGAGATGTGAGGCAGAAGGATTCTGGGCACAGGAATCCCTACTGCAGAACCCAGAGACAAAGACCAGAACCTGGACCCCCTCTCTTGTACCACAGAAAGGGGCACAAAAACAGAGATCCTCAAAGATATTTAGGCCATTAGGTTAAGCATGCACCTGAGCACTGATAGGGTCTGGGCCAACATGCTAAATGCCAGAGGGCCAAGAGAAATGTGTTTCCTACCAGACTGACCTCACATCTACCAGCCAATTTCCATTCAGTGGAGCACATTTTTACCTCCCAGAGTGCTTTGTGCTGCCCAGCTTCTCACAGGCTTGCTCTGGGCCAGCTCCCATCTCCATTCAGAGGGTGGGAGGTGACTCTAATGTGCACAGAACTGCAGCTCAGGGATGTCCAGTCACAAAAGCCTGGTTGTCAGAGAGGCCCTCAGGAGAAGTGGGTCTGTTCTGAAGCACACAAGGACAGGGTGTCTTTGAGGGCCATAGGGTGTCATGACCACATAACTCCATCAGGCTCTGAGGTGCCTGAGTTCTAGTTTGAAAAGTCATAAGTGAAAGCTATCACTGGTTTACCATGTGCTCTTGCTGGCATTGTTCAGTTGGCACTAAGTCTTCCCTGGAGCAGTGCTGTGGAATAAGCACCTAGGCTTTCCCACTAAATTAAAGCTGACTCCCAAGACCAAACCAGAATGTCAGAAAACCCCAGTGTTGCTGCAGCTGCCTCCTCTAGTCATCTTAGTTTCTGTACCTTGTACATCAGCATGGCACATAGTCTCACCTCTCATCCATCTCATGGCTGTAATGTATTCATATTACCTTGCCTTGCTAGGCCTCAGCAGTCCACAGGAACAACCCATTCTTCTTCAAGCGCTGTTCATGTCATTCAGTGTTAGATGTCTATGTTCAATGGGGGAAGATGTCTATGTTAAACCAGGTTCAGTGTTAGATGTCTGTGTTAAACTAGATTCAACAGGGGAAGGAAACCAAAGCCCACAGGTAAGTGACAATGTGGGTGATCTGGGGGAAGGGATGGAACTTGGGGGGTGCTGCGACTGTAGCACCAGGAGTAAAAGAGAAGGTAGTTGGAACATGGGGGGGGGGAATCAAATAATTGTCTTAAATGTTCCACTGAAGCCCCAGTGCATGAGGAGAGTGGGGGAGGAGAACTCCAAGAAAAAATGCAAGGAGGTATATGTAATAGAATTGAAAATCAAAATGACAAAGTAGGACAATTGGCCGGGTATCTTAGGACCTATACACTAATGCGAGGAGCCTGGGAAATAAGCAAGAAGAATTGGTAGTACTAGCGCAGACAAGGAACTATGATATCATAGGAATAACGGAGACATGGTGGGATAGTCTGCACAACTGGAGCTCTGCCATGGATGGGTATAAACTGTTCAGGAAAGACAGGCAGGGAAGAAGAGAGGGAGGAGTAGCATTATATGTAAAAGAGCTCTATGACTGCTCAGAGCTCCATTATGGAAGTAGAAACATGCCAGTAGAAAGTCTGTGGGTTACACTGAGAGGGGAAAGCAACAAGGGGGATGTTGTGGTGGGTGTCTGCTATAGACCACCAGACCAGAAGCAGGAGGTGGATGAGGTGTTCTATGGACAACTAGCAGAAGCTTCTAGATCACAGGCCCTGGTGCTCATGGGGGACTTCAATTACCCTGACATCTGCTGGGAGGCCAATACAGCAGTGTATGGGCAATCCAGGAAGTTTTTAGAGAGTGTTGGGGACAACTTTCTAGTACAAATGCTAGAGGAACCATCTAGGGGCCTTGCACCTCTCAACCTGCTGCTCACAAACAGGGAAGAATTGATCAAGGAGGTAGAGGTAAATGGCAAACTAGGCAGTAGTGACCATGACATGGTTGAGTTCAGGATGCTGATTAAAGGAAGGAAGGAAGGAAAGAAGCAAAACAAAAACCCTGGACTTCAAAAAAGCAGATTTTGGCTCCCTCAGGGAACTGATGGGCAGGATCACTTGGGAAGCTCATCTGAAGGGGAAAGGAGTCCAAGAAAGTTGGTTATATTTTAAAGAAACCCTGCTAAGGGCACAGGAAGTTGCCATTCCAATTAGGAGAAAGAACAAACATGTGAGGCAGCCAGAATGGCTTAGCAGAGAACTCTGCTCTGAGCTTAAACATAGAAAGCAAGCTTACAGGAAGTGGAAGCTTGGTCAGATGACCAAGGAGGCATATAAAGATATTGCTAGGGACTGCAGGGATAAAATCAGAAAGGCCAAAGGACAAATGGAGTTGCAGCTAGTGAGGGATGTAAAGGATAACAAGAAGGGGTTCTACAAGTATGTTAGTAACAAGAAGAGGATCAGGGATGGTGTAGGTCCCTTGCTGAATAGGGCAGGCATCCTTGTGACAGAGGATGAGGAAAAAACTGAAGCGCTCAATGCTTTTTTTGCTTCAGTTTTCACAGGCAGGGTCAGCTCCCAGCCCACTACCATGGGTATGGCAGATTGGAGAGAAGAAGAGAGGCCCTTGGTGATGGAAGGTCAGGTTAGGGACTGCTTAAAGAAGCTGGATGTGCACAAGTCCATAGGGTCGGATGAACTGCATCCAAGGGTGCTAAGGGAATTGGCCGATGAGATAGCAGCACCGCTGGCCGTTATCTTTCAAAACTCATGGAGAACGGGGGAGGTGCCAGAGGATTGGAAAAAAGCAAATGTAGTGCCTATTTTCAAGAAAGGGAAAAAGGAGGATCCGGGGAATTACAGACCTGTCAGCCTCACCTCAATCCCTGGCAAAATTATGGAGCAGATTCTCAAAGAATCCATCCTCAGACACTTAGAGGAAAATAAAGTGATCAGGAACAGTCAGCATGGATTTACCAAGGATAAATCATGCCTGACCAATCTCGTTTCCTTCTATGATCAGATGACTGGTTTTCTGGATGCAGGAAGAACCATTGATGTGATATACCTTGATTTTAGCAAGGCTTTTGGTACAGTTTCCCACAGCATTCTCATTGGCAAATTAAGGAAGTATGGGTTGGATAGGTGGACTATAAGGTGGATAGAAAACTGGCTAGATCAACGGTTTCAGCGTGTAGGAATCAATGGTTCCATGTCTAGCTGGCAACCAGTAACGAGTGGTGTGCCCCAGGGGTCGGTCCTGGGGCTGGTTCTGTTCAACATTTTCATCAATGATCTCGATGATGGAATAGACTGCATTCTCAGTAAGTTTGCAGATGATACCAAGCTGAGGGGAACAGTAGACATGTTCGAGGGCAAGGACAGGATTCAGGGACACCTAGATAAATTGGAACAGTGGGCCAATAGAAATCTTATGAGGTTCAGTAAGGACAAGTGTAAAATCCTGCACTTGGGATGGAAAAACCCCATGCACTGCTACAGGCTGGGAAACGTTCAGCTAAGTAGCAGCAGTGTAGAAAAGGACCTGGGGGTCATGGTGGATGGGAAGCTAGATATGAGTCAGCAGTGTGCTCTTGCTGCCAAAAAGGCCAATGGCATACTGGGCTGCATCAAAAGAAGTATTACCAGCAGATCAAGGGATGTGATCATTCCCCTCTGTTCTGTACTGGTGAGGCCACATCTGGAATACTGTGTTCAGTTTTGGGCTCCGCACTACAAAAAAGGACAGGGACATGCTAGAGAGAGTCCAGCGGAGGGCAACCAAAATGATGAAAGGGCTGGAGCACAAGCCCTATGAGGAAAGACTGAAAGCATTAGGCTTATTTAGTCTGCAGAAGAGAAGATTGGGGGGGGATTTGATAGCAACCGTCAACTACTTGAAGGGATGCTCCAAAGAAGATGGAGCTCGACAGTTCTCGGTAGTAACAGAGGACAGAACGAGGAGCAATGGTCTTAAGTTGCAGTTAAGGAGGTCGAGGCTGGATATTAGAAAAAACTTTTTTACTAGGCAAGTGGTGAAGCATTGGAATAAGCTGCCTAGGAAGGTGGTGGAGTCTCCATCTTTGGAGGTGTTGAAGGCCCAGCTGGACAAAACCATGAATGGGAGGGTTTAGTGGGAGTGGTCCTGCCTCTGGCAGGGGGTTGGACTAGATGACCTATGAGGTCCCTTCCAACCCTATGATTCTATGAGCCTCAGCACACGATTGGTCGGAAAGTTTTTAGCCCTAGCCTCTCAGAGAAGAGTTGGTGGCCAACGCCCCCTCTGGCCACTCCTGTGGTTACATATGTGGCCCAGACCCTGATCCTCCTCAATTCCTTTTTCCTCCCTCAGCAACAGTTTCAGAACAGCCCGCTCTTTGTGATCACACAAGTGGTTGTCGATTCACCATGTATGAGCCGGCCATTCAATCTGGAAGATCTATTTGTGGACATTGTTCCACTAAGAACTGGTGCTTTTACTGAGCATACGAGTTTGGAGCCAGAGGACCACTCCCAACAGCCACTTACAATGCCAGGTTTCAAACCCTGAGCTGCTTGCAGCAAGGCCTTCCCGTGGGACGACCCCCATGAGAAGCGCCTTCAGTGCCTGGGTGAGTCACACCAGGCCACCAAGTGCACCATCTGTCAGTCTTTTAAACTGAGGATGCTGAAAGACAGGGAGGAGATGCGCTGTGTGTTGGCCCTGGAGCAAACACAGCAGCCTATCCCCAGAGAATCAGGGTCACCTCTGGCACTGGCACCACATGCCATATTAGCACTGGAGTCCTCTTGGTGCAGCTCCCTGAGGGAGAAAAGATGATGCGATCGGCATCTACATTGGCACCGAAGTGTGGGCATCAGTCCAGCTCCCCTTGTCTGAGTCCTTCTCCCTACCAGGGCCAGGAGACTATAGAGATCCCATCAACCCCGGAGGCTTTTGAGGCAGTAAAAGCCCTCCTACTTTTGCCAACACCTCCTCCTCCGAAGCCTCCAAAGCAGAGAGGAAAGTCTGCTTTCCTTTTTGGGAAATGGACTGCGCCAGGGCAGCACTGATCTCCATATCTCCTAGTATGGTGCCGAGCTCTCCGGCACCGCAACTGGAAGGACCCTCAAGAGTCCCAGTGGCACCGCCCTGGGCTTTATACTCAAGCACTGTAGAATATGCTCTTCCTCCCCCCACCCCGCCCCAATGCTGTAGCTCCACTGTGTCCCTGGCACCGACCACACATAGTGGCACTGAAACAAGTCCACCACCTCAGTGCCAAGAAATGTCATGGTCCCCAAGCCTTGAGGAGGTCACTCCCTCTCAAAGGGGTAGACAAGTCCAGGAAGGATCGCTGGCACCAAGTGCCGACTAGTGCCGGTCCCATGAGTGGTCCGTACCATGGGAAGTCCCCTTGCTTCCCATGGTACCAAGGAGTCAGGAACCTCCTCAATTCCATATATAAGCCTGGGTAAGACTTTAAACCCCAGGCCATGGTCATATAGAGAAGACACCATGGCCCACTTCGACCTCTTCTGCCATGTTACTGAGCACACAGGTCTAGAGGTCAAACCCATCAGTGGGACCAGGACCCCCTATTCAACCCCAGGTTAACATCTTGCCCAGACGCAATAGTGGTGCTGTTACATCCTAGTGTACGTGACCTTGCCAGAACTCGCTGGCAAAGCCCCACTTCTATTCCTCCGGTCTCAGATATAGCAGGCCACAAGTACCAGGTCCCACTGGAGGATTTTCCCTTCTTAGTTCACCACCCGACTCTGAGCCCCCAGGTGATGGAAGCCACCTTAGGCTGTGGGAGCTAACCCTCCTCAGATCTCATGCCAAGATCCCGAGAGGCAAGACAAGTAGATATCATGGGCAGGAAGGTATACTCAACCTCTGCCTTCCAACTCCAGATTGTGAACCACCAGGCGCTGGTGGGAAAGTAAACCCTAGATAGATGGGAGTCCTTAAGGAGATTCAGAGACCTTCTCCCACAGGAGCATAGGGAGGACTACGACTCCCTCTTAGAAGGGGGCTCACTGGCATCCAAAGACTCACTCTTGGCTGCCTGGGATGCCTCAGATATGGCGAGTCAGGGCATAGCTTCAGCTGTTGTGATTAGATGCGCGGTGTGGTTGCTTGAGGCAGGCTTGGTCATTGTTCACAGAGGAAACAGATCTCTTGTTATGTGGTGCTAGGGACCCCAGATCAACCCTCAGATCATTGGCCATGCTCCCATCACGGATGCCAAGTTGCCCTCCTAGCCTGCGCCAACACCGAGAATGCCACAGGCAGCTAACAAGGCCTTCTTCACCGCATGGGGGACAAGATCAGTCCCTTGGGGAACCAAGATCCCTTTCTCCATGGTAGACCTCCCCCTAAGATGTCTACCCCCCCATCCATCCCTACCTTAACAACCCCTCAGAAATCAGTGGCAGAGACCCTATATGGAGCCCACCAGCAGGTAAGGGGCAGGGAGCACCATTCCTGGGTGCATAGAACCCCCTTCCCCATACCAGAGGGATAGATAACCTATCTTAGGCAACCCTATCCCTACACGTCAGGGTCTTTTCTTCATCAATCCTTGCCCTCCCAGCCAACCAGTCCCAGGCTGTGGACTGGCTCCAGCCACTTAAATCAAATCGCTCCCTCATTCTCTTGCAGAGTCTTATACTCCCTAACTAGATACCCATAGGAACTGCCCTTGGGCCCCAGGGTATATGAATGCATTCCTGCATCCTCCCTTTTCACCATCTCATCTATTCACAAGTTTCTGGTGACTCCAGCCACTTGAAACATCATTTCATCCAGACCCCTTTGCTCACCCAGAGCTTGGGTCAACTTCAATCCTAAATGTAGGACATATCTTCCACCTGGCAGTCATAATCCTGGCCTCACAGTCATCAGGGCCAGATCCATACAACCTCAACTGCTGGTCAGTGGAGTATGTTCTAGTGCCTCATAGCCCTGCGTCTGAAAATCTAAGGGCCTCTTTATCTGGCCCTTCCGTTACTGTGAAGGAAAGCATCAGTAGAGTATCCCCAGCCCCCCTTAACCATCCTCACAGACTAGCGGGGTTGCCCGCCACCATGATCTTTGGTGGCGACCATCCCCTAAAGGCAGGGCTGTCCCTAGGGGTGTGTGGGGCACTGGGCAAATCGCCCTCTGCAGGGCCCCCACTCACCCCCCGGCACTGGGGGGGCGGGACTGGGCAGCCCAGGGGAGGGGCAGTCCCCTGTGCCAGGCATTCCATGCTGGGGACCAGGCGAGCTGGCCAAAAGGGTGGACCAGTTCAGCACTGCTGGTTGACCCCCCCCGCCCGCCCGCGCCCGCCACATGCGCTGCTCTCAGCTCTGTGCCGGGGCAGCAGGGAAGGGGTGGGAGGCAGAGTGGCCAGGGTTGGAGGGGTAGCGATACCAGCTACGCACTGCCTACTGCCCGCTCCCTGCTGCTCCAGCACAGAGCTGAGAGCAGCACACGTGGTGGTGAGGCGGGGTGGCCAGACCAGCAGCACTGAACTGGGCCACCCTTTTGGTTGGCTCGTCCAGTCCCCGGCATGGAGCAGGGGCAACAATGTGGCCCTATGGGGCGCCCCCAAAGTGCAGGGCCCTGGGCAGCTGCCCTGGTCGCCCTACCTTAGGGACAGCCCTGCCTAAAGGGATGGTGACCGGTCTAGCACTCTCCGTTTTCAAACTGCATAGTTTCTGATAGTGGAGAACAGGGACCAAGGGATTCTGGTCCTAGTCAGTCAGCCCCCCTGGAGTCGCACCCCCACGGACCCTCCACCGCCATCAACTAGGTCCTCCATAAACCCCTTGAGTTTTCTGGACCCGTAAGTAGGGATATGCTGTTGACTCCATCATAACCCTACTCCACTTCAAGAGTAAAACCTTCAGACCAGTCCACCTTAATACCTTTACTCTTCGGTAAGAACTATCCAGAGCCATCAGAGGGGTAAGACCAATGGATCCCTCTCCCCCGCTCTCTCCCTGCTAGCGGTTCTGTGGTCTCCCATGGGAGATCCAAGGGCTTCCAGGGCTCTGAGGGAAGTTTCTCTCAGTTAAGAGCAGCAGGGCATCCCTGTCCTCAGGGGTAACCTACTTAGGTATCTCCCCAATTTATACGCCCTCCCCCAATCCTTATTTGTTTGGCTTATCACATCATGTGACAATATGCGCCTCTGATGTCCATAAACAATGTGCCCTCTGCTGCATAACTCTCAAATGGACTCACTCCCTTTCTCCAGGGGGTAGTTTTCCCCTCCTCTACTCATCCCTCCCCACTCCATGAGGAGACTCTCAACAGTTTCCGTCATACTGCCTATCAGGAGGTGGTCTCAGACCTCCGCTACTTTAGCAAGAAGAGGGATGAAGGCACTTAGACACTTACAATGGTACATCTAAGAGGCCACCCTTAACCACCCCACCCCACCCTCCCAGTTGCAGAGAGTGACCAGTGTGAGGAGATAGCCTCATGCATATTCCAGGGAAATCCTTGGCACACCGTTTGGTTCACATCAGTGTTTTAACATTACCCTCAGGGGTGTCGCTGGCGCCGGGCACGTGGGGCATGTGCCCCGAATCCTGGCACCAGGGCCCCAGGTCTGGAGGGGCCAACCTCTCCTGGTATTCAGCCCAGTTGGGCCAGAGATCTGGGCCCAGCCACCTGTGGCCACGGCAGCCCCGTTCCCAGCTGGGGATCCAGGGCTCAGCTGCCCGTGGCCGCGGAGGCCACTTCCAGCCCCAACCCCAGCAGGGGGCGTGACCTGGGCTGGTGCCCCGGGTGCTTCCCTGGGGCAGCAACGCCCCTGCTTACCCTAGAGCAATGTTCCCTCTAAGGGCCACACGCAGCTGAGCTACATAGGTTGCTTGCTGTGTGGCCCCCCGGGCCCGATCCTGGCCCCCCTCGGTGGCCTAATCCTCCCCCCCTCCGCTCTCCCCGCCCTGGGGAATGGCGCACCGTGGACCACCAGGGCCACAAACTCTGCTGCCTGCCTGGCCTCCCTGCAGCGGGGCGGACCACCTAACCCAGCCTACTCCCAGCCAGCTGTGCCTCCCCGGGGGGCGGAGGGGGCTGGTGCTGAGCTCTGGCATGCAGGGTCAGGGCCCTGGAGTGGCCCACTCCCAAAGAGTTTGGGCCACTTCACCCCCAGCCCATCCAGGCCATGGGTCAGGCCCATTCAGGCCAGAGAGGGGCCAGGGACAAAGCAGCCCAAACTGTTTGGGAGTGAGCCACTCCAGGACACTGACCTGCATGCCAGAGCTCAGCACCAGCCCCCTCCAGCCCCCAGGGAGGTGCGGCCAGCTCAGGGTAGGCTGAGCTGGCTGGTCAGGCCCTGCTATGGTGAGGCCGAGCAGGTGGGTGGGTGGAGCAGCCTCCAGCCCTAATGTTCCATGCCCCCCGTCCCCCACCCCAGGAGTTAGAATGGGGGCACTTAGGGCCCCTTTACCTGGCTGCCGGAGCGGCGTGGCCTGGTCCCAGGCTGCTCTTCTGGCTGGTGTAGCTCTCAGTGAGCATGCACAGAGAGACTGCGCATGCTCAGTGAGAGCTTACTCTAAGCGGGAGTTTTAAAAACTCCCAGCTCAGAGGAGCTCTCTGGGCAGGGACTGCAGCTGCCGGCCGTGCGTGGAAAGCAACGTTCCCTGCACCAGGCTGTGCCGAGGGCTGCCCAGACATGCAGCTTAGAGGCAACATTGCCTTAGAGTAGGTGAAATTACAGAGTTTTCCTGGGCTTCATCCCTTTACGACCTTATGGTGTCCCACATTCTAATCCCAAGAGGCTGTCGGGGATCTTGGGTCCCCTATGAACTCACCATAGAAGTCTAGGGAGACTCCTATTAATGCAGCTCTTAGCTTCCCCTTGCGCACAGTGCAAGAGGAGTCCTGGGATACAAGAAGGTCGGCTTCAAATCGCTTACTGACATTCTCCTTTATTCCTTGTTTTCTCTCACTACCCTGGGTCTTGATCCCAGTGTCCAGAGGTCCACTGGCATTCTCCCAGTGGAAGGGGGAGGTACCGAGACAGAAAATTCCCCTTTCCATTTTGTTTTGGTATTTTCACACAGGCCACCATTTGGGGTTTGTACCTTCCCTCGCCAATTCAGACAGTTCTGTCTCTGAGGGAGGGGTCAACTCCAAGGCCATGCTCAGAGACTCTAGTAAGATTATACCTAGAGGTCATGGACTCTTCATCAGTGTTTTCGGCAGCGTGTATTGTGATTGCTCCAACTCGTGGAAGTGACCCTGAGGTCATACTTGCCTTCTGGGTTCTAGGTTGGCATTGCCATTAGCCCTTTTCCCCTTGTTTCTGCTGTTACCCATGAAGGGGACTCCTTCTTAAGATTGGGACAACCCTGCTAGAGCAATTTTGCTTAACAATTTCATCCTGGTTCCTAACATTCACAAGTTGTAGTGCCACAACCCATTTAGAGCGGGAAGGGTAAGCCTTAGCTTAACCCTTACCTCCAGGGACATGAGAGCCATTTGCCTCACAGTGGTTAGCTCAGGTCTGTAGCTGAATATTGAGGGCCTCCAAAGCAGTTAGGATGGCCCAGTAATTACACCCCACCTTCAGGGCAGGGTGACGCACTCCCTTTCACTAGTCCCCTTGGGCAGCGTTTGTCTAGAACAACCAAGGGCTACAGTGCTATTCACCCCCTTTTCCAGACTACAGATGAATATGCTGAACAACACACGTCTTGGTACAGATCATTGGGGCCTCGCTATTTATCTCTCTCCTTTGTGAAAACTGACTATTTCTTCCTACCTTTTATTTCCTTTCTTCTAACCAGGAAGGATCTGCTTAGTTTGCTTGGTGAGGGACTTTGTCAAAGGCTTTTGGAAAGTCTAAATACACTATATCCACTGGATCACCCTTATCCAAATGCTTGTTGACCCCCTTAAAGAATGCTAACAAATTGGCGAGGCTGATTTCTCTTTACAAAAGCCATGTTGACTCTTCATGACAAATTCATGTTTATCGATGTGCCTGATAATTCTGTTCTTTATTAATGCTTCAGCCAGTTTACCTGGAACTGAAGTTAGATTCTCTGGTCTGTAATTGCCAGGATTATTGCTGTAGCTTTTTTTTAAACATAGGTATTACATTAACTATGCTCTAGTCAGGGAGGGAAGCTTGCGGACTTCGGTCCTCAGTCAGACTTTCTGTAGTGGCTGTCATGGCACCATCAGCAACAGGTCAATTTCCTAGTAGTCCCAGCCAAGGGTCCTGAAGTACTGTACAATTGTAACTGAAGCATATGTATATTGGTGGAAGCATATTATCCTCTTTTTTACAGATGGAGAAGGAGGGTCACAGAGAGGCAAAGTGCCTTCCCCACAGTCACAGATCAAATGAGTGGATGAACCAAGGCAGAACTCTGATCTCTGGACTCTTAGTCCTGTGCAGAGTCAATCTCTGTATATGTCTATACTGTAGTCAGGAGCTGTGATGGTAGCATGTAGACCAAACATGAAAGCTAGCTTGAGGAAAAGAACAGGCTAGCTTTGCCTGCCTAGGAGCCTTGGAACACACACGAGTAGCCACTGCCCAGTCTACTGTGGCTTCACTCATCTTATTCCTGGAGCCATCTTTAACTTGCCTGGGTATTTCCACACAAGCTTCATTCACACCTCCCTGTTGCAGGGGAGACGTGCCCTCTGAATGTGGGGTAGGGAGTCACAGCTGCAGGGCTGGATGAAAGAAGACCCTGGGTGAGCTTTTACTGATATGAATTTCCTGCAGCTCCTTCCTCCACACCATATACTGGGTAAACATCCATGGTCATATACTTAGCAAAGGGTTAGCAGAGTGATACCATTTTGAAGCAGGAACAGATGGGTATCTGCAGCTGTTCCTGGCATGAATTAGCAGGGGATCCTTGCCTCACAGGTCTGTGATTTGATTCTCAGTGTTTTTATTTTGGTTTTGGAGGATGGTGAATATAGCGGAAGCAGGGCCCTTGCTCCCAAGAGAAAGTGGCTTATGGCTTCCAAAGAGCATGCATGGCCTCAAAGCTTGCAAATGGCCTCACAGCTGGGAGAAGGAGAGGTGTTCCAAGCTCTGGGGGGACAGTTTGATTGTGAGCTGGGGAGGGTCTCTTTTCTAGGTCCTTTGATTCAGTGATGGCGGTATATCCTGCTGCATTTATTTAGTTGGCTGCACCCTCATCCTGGGTTATCCTGTTAGCCCACCTAGGCTGGTATCTTGACCCTCAGCAGTAACTAATATCTGGCACTTCAGAAGCAGGAAAATACATCCCCTCCAAATACCCCATAACACATCTGGCCACATGTTCTATTGCTTGGCTGCATGGCTGGGCAGTTGGCTAGATGGCACAATTTGCACATGATGAATATGGCTGCAACTGGACGGATCATCATTGTGAGATGAATGAAAGACCAGGTGTTGCCAGCACAGACATGTCCTCTCACCAGATCCTATCCTGAGGCATCTGAAATTCTGAGCATATTAGGGAATATGGAGAGCTGACAGTGTGAGGATCCAAGGGCCTCTGCCTCAGAAATTGCCCTGGGCACTGAAATGCTGGCTGTGGTGAGTACTGAGCTTACATTACTGAATTCCATTTAATGATCTGTAGATGAACTGTGTTCTGTACTACCCTGGGAGCCGAGTGAGACTTGAAGGGACACTTAGGATGCTAGGACATAGTTTACACATCACTGTGAGTCTGACCTCTACTCTTTCAAAGCACAGACTGCTTTCTGCAAAAAGGCAAACAAATTAATGACAGTGTCAGGAACACAGGGCTGGCAAACACATATCCAGTAAGAAGCCAGTGTGTACTTAGTGGAAGAAAAAAATTGCAAAAGCGAGCACCCAGGACAATATATGTGTATGTCCCTCACTGCTGTCTACTGGCTAGAATCAGAACTCTGCGATTTTTGTCATACAACTTATTCTTCCAACTAGCTGGAGATTTTCCTTAAGTTGACATGAAAGAGGTCTCTGTTGTGGAGTAAGAGGTTCTATGTTCTGTTCCTGTTGTCACGTGGAAATTTGGTGCAGCGTAATGCAGGGGTCAGCAACGCCTAGCACACATGCTGGCAGTGGCACATGAAATGCTTTGGAGCAGCACATGGCACTCTCTGCCGAACATGTCACTTCTGCCCCAGAAAGTGACAGTGCCCCAGGCACCCCATGGTTCCCCAGCATGCCATGGAAAGAAGCTACCTGAACCTGAAATAGCTTCTTTCTGTGGTGTGCCCCAGCTATGTTATAGAGAGAAGCCACTCTGGGCAGCTTCTTTCCAGATATGCTTGGGGACTCATCCCTGGGCAAGCTACATGAAGGACTCGCTCACGGCAGCTTCTTTCTACAGCATGCCTGGAAACACCCCCCCCCCACATACAAACACTTTCTTTCACAGAGGGGGCTACTGGCACTAACTGAGGTTCAGGAAGGAGGGGCTGGCACAGGGGTCGGTAAAGGTTGCTGAACTGGTATAGTGGCAACAATGATGTTGTAGGTAGCCAAATTTGTTACAATATAAACTAGTAGTCCCTGGAGCACCAGTTAGATCCCAAGGAACTTCCAGATGAGTGCCAGCATGGGACTTTTTCAGAATCAAGGAGTATGAGATCGGGGAATGGGAGGAGAACTGGGTCCATGAAAAGATTTTTCTTTTTTGGGCACTGCTTGGATGCATTCAGTATTAGGTTTCTCCCTGCCAGACCGCCGGATTGGTCGGAAAAACTTTGTCCTAGCCTGTCAGAAGAGGGGAGGCGGCCACCATCCCTTGCGCCACCCGCGGCTATATATACAGTCACCTCCCTGCCCCCTCCTCAGTTTCATTTCTTCTGCCTTGTGCGTCGGATCTGGAACGTCTGCTCCTTGCTATCGCAAGCAGCCTGTCCGTTGAGACTCAGCTTTTCACCTGACTGGGAGAATCTCTTCATAGATTTAATTCCACTACTAAAGCCTTCCGCCGTTGGACTGAAACAGCCTACAATCATGCCAGGGTTCAAACCCTGTGCCGAATGCGGCAAGGCCTTCCCCAGGGATGATCCTCACAGAAAGTGTCTCAGGTGCCTGGGCAAAGACCACATGGGCTCGGCGTGTTCCATTTGTCTCTCCTTTAAACCCCGGACCATCAAGGAGAAAGAACAGCCATGCCGCGCCCTAGCCTTGGAGGAGGCTCAGCACCTTTCACCCAAGGCTTCAGGTTTGAGCCCGACACTGAGACCCAGCTCGGCACCAGCGCCTTCACGGCACTGTGTCACCGGTGACTGATGCCGCCGCTGCACCATCTCAGTGCCAATTCCAGCACCGCGGTGCTGACCCGGCACCTCAGCACCTTGACACCAATCAAGGTCGCCCTCAGCCAGCCCGGCACCATCAGCACCAGGCTCACCATGGCACCGACCGAGGTCACCCTCAGTCAGCCTAACACCATCGGCTCCGGGCTCTGCTTGGCACCAATCAAGGTCGCCCTCAGCTAGCCTGGCACCATCGGTGCTGAGCTTGCCCCGGCACTGCACCTTATCAGCACCGGTGCCAAAGGGCCAGTACAATCTAGCCTCACTGGTGCCGACCTTGCCTCAGCACCAGTTGACCCCACCTTTGGCACCGCAGAGCCCGGTGCCGAAGGAACGAGAGCCTTCCCACCCGAGCAGTCCTCCCTTCCCCAGCAAGGACTTGCCTGCAATCCAGGCAGGGCGATCCTTGTCCCTACTGCACCAGAGGCAGTGGAAGCAGCAAGAGCCCTGCTGCTCCTCCCAACTCCCCCCGCCCCACCTCTAATCAGGAGGGGCAAACCGGCCTTCTCATCAAAGGCCTGGGTTCAAAAGGGGCAGTCCCCTTCTCCCCCCACAATGGGGGCCGGCACCACTCCGCCACCGGCACAGAGCTGGGAAACCCAATCCCCTTCCCCCAGCTCCAGCCCCTTCCCCCGGCTCCAGCCCAGAAGAGGGACCTTGCAGGAGCTCTAAATGGCCCTGGCACCGAACATCGTCCCCTTTTCGTTTCCAGGCACAAGAATGGTCCCCAATGGGTCTCCATCCCCTCCCCAGTGAATCCCCAGTGCCTTGCTGTCCCTGGCACTGGAGGCCTTTATGCGAAACCTCGGGGTGCCCTTTGACCTGCTGCACCAAGCTGCGGCTCATTTAGGCATGGAAGCGGAGCCCCTGAACCTTCCCCCTGATACCCTGTTCGGGCCAGCGTTCACCTCCACAGTGCCCTTAGCAATCCCGCCCCACCAGAGCGTATGGGACCTTGCACGCTCCCGGTGGCAAAGCCCATGCTCTGTCTTTCCAGTTTTGGATACGGCGAGCATGAAATATCGGGTACCAGAATCGGACTACCCCTCACTTGCTGGCCACTCAGTCCCCCCTTGGGATGTGGTCCAGATGGCAACGGGGGCCAGAGATCCCCCTAGGGAGACCAGAGAACTGGACTTGTTAGGCCGCAAGGTGTATTCTTCCTCGGCCTTTCAATTGTGAGTGGCAAACCAGGCTACAACCAGCAGGTACCTGCTGGATGTCTGGGAGTCACTCAGGAGGTTTAGGGACATGCTTCCGCCCGAGGCCAGGGACAACTATGATGCCTTCCTGGAGGAAGGTAGCACAGTCTCACAGGACCTCCTCCTCTCAGCCCACAATGCGGTAGACACCGCAGCCCGCACCATGGCCTCGGCGGTTATTCTCCGCAGGGTAGCTTGGCTTAGGGAGGCCCTAATGCACAGCAGGCAGTCTTGGACCTGCCCTTCGAAGGAAACGTCCTGTTTCCTCCTGAAACACTTTCGGTGGTAGGCACAGCCCAGGACCCTCGGGGAGAGGCAAAATATTTCAGCCTGGGCCCTGGGCCCACCCCACCGACTTAGCTCCTAACTTACTGGGTGCAACAGCCCTTCTTCCCACTGCACTTGCAGCGAGAAGAGTTTTGTTTTTCACTCAGCCCTCCCAAAGTGGGTGCAGGGGTCTTAGGGCATAACTACTCCCCCACACACATAAGGCAGACAGGTCTGTGGAGAACCTTCCAGGCCCCTGCCTCATCTTCCCTCCCCCCAGCGGGGGAAACAGATCAGGAGTAAGGAGTTGGGAATTGGGGACCTCCTTCTCCCGCCGGAGGTGCTGGGTGGTGGGGTTGAGGGCAACGGCCCAGCTGACCCAGACCCCAGCAGCCCTTTCTCACCCTCTGACCTGGTCCCTGCAACATTGGGGATTGACAGTACAGGACGCCAGTCTATGGTGCATGTACCCAACACTGTGTCTACTACCCCCACCCCATATGCAACGACCTCCCTGAGGACGGAAACTGCCCCTCTCCCATTGCAACAGACCCCCTTCCCGAATACTTCCCATCGCGTTCCCCACCCTAACCCCCATCAAGGGATGGAGATACGTCTCATCATAGCCTAGCTGTGGCACGGCTCCGAGATGCGCACATCCGAAGACTTCCTTAACAGAACCATCCCTGCGGTATGACACGTGTCCAAGGTAGGGCCCCGCGTATCCGGGTCAAGGGAAAGTGGGGGGACACTCCTGGTCGCACCACCATCTTCTGCGCTGTGACCCCAACCCCTTTCGACAGGAATTCTCCTGCACAATGAAAGGGACACATCCGTATGGAATACAGTTGCCGGGCAGCTGTTTTTCAGGAAGAGACATGTATAGTGGGTTTTACCTCAGCATGGGCCCTGGCTATGGCCCATTCCTCCTTTTCCCACCCTCGCACGGTTCCTCATCTCTACCCCCTGGCAATCTAGTGGGAACCAAGGGTCCACCTCAGGTACCTTCATCTTGGTCTACCACCTTCGAAGTAGCTCACAGTTTCCCTCATCAAAGCATGGCTGGGGACACCAAAAATCCAGAGGGGAACACCTTGTAGTGTTCCACATGTTGGGAAACTGCAGAGGGCCTACCCTCTTGAGTGCCCTCACACGTATAGTACCCACCTTAGTATCCACTACCTTCAGGACGGCTGTCTACGTCAGACAGAAGGTCCCTTATTTCCAGGGCACCTGCATAACCCTTGCCCTATGACCTTGTCCTCTGGTAGGCTATGACCCCCTCCCCTGTTTGGCCTACCTCCCCGCGGGCTACCGCATTTTTCCCCATGCACGTTGGGGGCACCTAACAGATTTGTTGTCCTCTCTTGCCTTTGAAGGACCCCACTGACACCACTGCCGTTCCCATGGTGTGATATGCAGAGAACCATTGCTATACAATACATGGTGGTTTGGGGTGGTACTTTCCCCCTCCCTCACTCGCCTCTAGTTCCCCTCAGGGAGGGGACTTTGTTGGTTCTCTGATACCATGGTGTCCTTCAGAGGTAGCAGTGACCACTCTGTTAAGGTTCCATTCTCGAGCTTAGAAAGGACCTTCCTTGACAGTAAAGTTCTTCAATTTCCATGCATTGAAGAATGTCCTACTTGACAGCCCTGGCTGGCAAACCATAGGTACTGAGTCTGCAGTTTTCCAGCTCTCCTCCTATTCCTTCGGTCACCTAGCGGCTGACTGAACGGCAGTGAGAGCTCTCTTCCGTTCCTCTCCTTCCCTTCATGCTCTAGTGAGAGCTTCGAGAGGTAAACCTTGCAAGTCTAGACTAGAGGGGCCCTTCCCTACATTCTAGCATCCTGCGGGCCCTAGTGGGCTAACCTGTCAGAATTGCCTCAGGTCACATTGTGGTCAGTACCCTTCCGGATCCTCTCTCCTGTGAGAGACCGGTCTTAGGGCCAACCCGGCTGAACTCATGAGCCTCTGTGCTACTAGGTCATTAATTCACACGCTGCAGGCCCGGACCTGCTTGGCGCAACTCCATAGTCTGTGGCCCATGTCCCATGGTCTTCTCAGTCGCCCTCTAGCCATCTCGTGGGCTTGTCCCCTTATTCGTCTCTTTTATCCAGATGACAGGCATTGCCGCATCCTCTTAGGGGGCCTTGCCCATTCCCTCCTTTTTTTTCCTCATGTGCACTTAGCAGTCGCCAAACCAGTCCATGACTACGTGGCTCCTGTAGGCCTTCGGTGCCCTATGCCTTTCCCTTCTTGTTCTGGTCCGAGACGCGCCCATTCGGCTAGTCCCATTTGCTAACCTTTAATGTTTTCTTACGCGTCCATGTGGCATGACCTAGGCCAGACTTGGCTGGCCAGATACATTTCAATTTCCCTCCCGGGAAGGGCACCCGCGCAATCCGTTCTCAGATTGCACCTCTTCCCCAATCCAGGTGACCTGGCCCACCCTATATACATACACTTCTGTCTTGATGGGTTCAGGCCTGCCCGTCCTGGCGGACCCTCAGTTCTTGCCCTTCCGGGCTCATTTAGGCCTGCTCGCCGTTTCTTTGGCAAGTGCCTTGCTGGAGGGTATCTGCCTCACTGGGCTTGTTGCTGTGCTGAAGGCGGAAGTACCAACTCTACCCATCATCCGTCAGCATGGCTAGTAGTCACCTAATACTGAATGCATCCGAGCAGCACTCAAAAAAGAACGGTGGGTTACCTACAGTAACCATCCTTCTTCGAGATGGACTGCTTGAATCTATTCAGGTCCCTCCCCTCCATCCCTGCTTCTGGAGTTGGCGACTCTGAGGAACGGAGGAGGGGGCAGGGAGGCAGCCGTATATATAGCCGCAGGTGGCAGGAGGGATGGTGGCTGCTTCCATTCTGACAGGCTAGGACAAAGTTTTTCTGACCAATCCGGCGCTCCGGCATGGAGACACCTATTACTGAATGGATCCAAGCAGCCCATCTCGAAGAAGGACGGTTACTGTAGGTAACCCACCATTCTCTCTTACTCTTACACACTGATCCATACAACATTTTTTTTCTAAAAGTTTGTGAAGTCCAGATATTAGCACCAGTGCACGGAAGAAAGATTTTTGTAGGGCTTGTCTTATGTTGAAAAGCTATGACAAAATAAGCTAGGGTGCAAATGTAAAATTCATTAGCTATTCTATACCAAGTGCCTTTTTTGTGGTTTAGCTGAATGAGCTGCCCAAGTGGATTCAGCTACACTTCACAAAGGCGCTCCTAGGAATGTGTACATTACAATTAAACTCCTGTGTCTGGCCCATGTCAGCTGACTTCAGTTTGTGGATCAAGCTAGGAGGCTGCTTAATTGTCTGGAGATGTTCTGGCTCAGTGACATTGTGAGATGGGGGTGGGCGCAGAGCCTTGGCTCAGGCCCAGACCAAAATGTCTAAATGCAATTATGCAGCCTCATAGGAGGCCAAGGCCCAAAAGACCTAGTCAAACAACAGAGACCAGATGCAGGTGTTTAATAGCAAAATACAGTAGGTTTTTAATAGCAGTGTATCCTTAGTGTGAAATCAGAGTGTCCACATAGGGGGTTAATGTGCAATAGCTATTGTGCAATAGCTCTTCTGGGCTATTTTTCCATATAAACTGCCCCTAAAATGTTGATAAATACTGTGATATTTTGAATGTCAAATACCAGAGTTCATTAATGCCTGGCTTTCCTGCTGGAGAGACTGCTGGAAAGTGAAAAAGAAGTCTCTGTGATTTTTCAGGCAATTTTTTAGGAGCCATACTGCTTTTCTGAAATAATTTAATAAGTGTATTGTGCAATTCTTGCCACTGGACACCAAAACAGAATTTTGTTGGACCACTGGGCAGATGGAGCGTGCTTTTCAGTTTCTGCCTAGCCTTGAACATTTAGAGATCACTGTTCCTACATTCAGAGTTGGTGAGAAACCCAGTGAGGTCTACTCTACTCTACACTTAAAATTTGACTGATGTAGGTATGCCAGCATAGGCCCAAGTACAGACACAGCTACCATAAGTCAATGAGAGAATGCTTTCACTTAGCTACTGTTGTTTGGGGCAGAGGTGTTCCTACACTGATGGAAAAACCCCTCTTGTTGATGTACAGTAGGCTATGTTACCCTAGGCTTAGGCTGACTTAGCCATGGTGACATAGTATAGTTTCCTTAGTGCAGATGTACCCTTAATTAGACTTCACATCATTACAGCTGTAAAGGAACTATTACATAAAGCTAGAATGTTGGCTCACCTTTAAAATGTCATAGTCCATCATCCTGTGTTCTCTGGGATATAATGTCTTTAAAAAAACCAGACAAACCGACAGCTATGTTATTACTAAGCACATAAAAGCTAGTTATTATAGTAAAACCTACAGGACACAATGATAACAAAGTGCTGTTCCCAGAGCTGGCACATTCCCACTGACATCCTTCAGGAAGTCAATTTACACACAAGGAAAGAAATGAAAAGACAGGCTGGTGAATTCATAGTCTGCCAGAAAGAATGCAACAAAATAAGCTGGGTCATTTTTTAAGCTTAGGAGAGGACATCTCAATAGTGGTGAGTCAAAAGAATTAGCCATTTCTGAAAACACAGAGGGCGAGAAAGAGAGGTTGAGGGTGGGCTTTTGTTTAGACTGAAGTCGAATTTATTAACAATGTGTAGTTTTGTTCAGCCCTCACTGGCACTTACTGCTAAACAGGGGAGTTGCTGGCGCTGGGCACCCCTAATCGGGCCGGGCATCTGGGGCCCGGCTGCCCACCCAGCCACGCCCCCTGGCCAGGGATATGGCCAGGCGGGGCCGCGCCACCACGGGCGGCTAGGCTGTGGCCGGGCCAGGCTAGAAGTGGCCGTGGGAGGCCGGACCCCACGCCGCCACGGGCGACCAGGCCCCCCAGATACTGGATTTCAGTGTGTCGGAATCAATGGTTCCATGTCTAGCTGGCAACCAGTCACGAGTGGTGTGCCCCAGGGGTCGGTCCTGGGGCCGGTTCTGTTCAACATTTTCATCAATGATCTCAATGATGGAATAGACTGTATTCTCAGTAAGTTTGCGGATGACACCTAGCTGGGGGGAACAGTAGACATGTTGGAGGGCAAGGACAGGATTCAGGGACACCTAGATAAATTGGAACAGTGGGCCAATAGAAATCTTATGAGGTTCAATAAGGACAAGTGTAAATCCTGCATGTGGGATGAAAAAACCCCATGCACCGCTACAGGCTGGGAAATATTCAGCTAAGTAGCAGCACTGTAGAAAAGGACCTGGGGGTCGTGGTGGATGGGAAGCTAGATATGAGTCAGCAGTGTGCTCTTGCTGCCAAAAAGGCCAATGGCATTCTGGGCTGCATCACAAGAAGTATTACCAGCAGATCAAGGGATGTGATCATTCCCCTCTATTCTGCACTGGTGAGGCCACATCTAGAATACTGTGTTCAGTTTTGGCCTCCCCACTACAAAAAGGACAGGGACATGCTAGAGAGAGTTCAGAGGAGGGCAACCAAAATGATGAAAGGGCTGGAGCACAAGCCCTATGAGGAAAGACTGAAAGCATTAGGCTTATTTAGCCTGCAGAAGAGAAGATTGGGGGGGGATTTGATAGCAACCTTCAACTTCTTGAAGGGATGCTCTAAGGAAGATGGAGCTCGACTGTTCTCGGTAATAACAGAGGACAGAACGGGGAGCAACGGTCTCAAGTTGCAGTTAGGGAGGTCGAGGCTGGATATTAGAAAAAACTTTTTTACTAGGCGAGTGGTGAAGCCTTGGAATGAGCTGCCGAGGGAGGTGGTGAAATCTCCATCTTTGGAGGCATTTAAGGCCCAGCTGGACAAAACCATGACTGGGATGGTTTAGTGGGAGTGGTCCTGCCTCTGGCAGGGGGTTGGACTAGATGACCTATGAGGTCCCTTCCAACCCTAGGATTCTGTGATTCTATGATAAGCCCCTAGATGATGATAAGATTATAAGGAATAGCAAACAAGGATTTGTCAAGAGTAAATCATGCCAAACCAATGATATCTAGTTTTCTTCTTTGACAGGGTTACTGGAGGGAAGCAAGTGAATGTGATGTATCTTGATTTTAGTAAGGCTTTTGACACAGTCTGGTGTGATGGTCTCATATACAATCTCAGGGAGTCAGTTTACACACAAGGAAAGAAATGAAAAGACAGGCTGGTGAATTCACAGTCTGCCAGACAGAATGCAACAAAATAGGCTGGGTCATTTTTTAAGCTTAGGAGAAAACATCACAATAGCAGTGAAATTACTCTAAGGTGAGTACCAAACTGGTTGAAAGCTTGTACTCACAGAGGAGTTACCACGGTTCACTGTCAACTTTCTAGAGGGACTCTGCAGGAGTCTGGTATTTTTCAACAGTCATGGGGACTGGCTCTCAGGAGGAGTCAGGGGTGAGCCTACCTGGGACATCCCCTGCTAAGGAGAATGAGCTGAAGAGCAACCACCTGTGAATCGTTAATTACCTCCGTATCTAGGAAGTAGTTAATTAGCTAAATGGACACCTTTCCTCACCAGAGGGCTGAGAGATCAGTCTGGTAGCTGGACCTATGGAGAGTGGATAGATTCCTTTAAAGGGCCTGAGCCAGGGTCTACAGTGGAAAGGGTACTCCAGGGAAAACAGCCTGGTTCACAGAAACACACTGGTAATGGGGCAAAAGAGAAGCCTCAAGGGCCAGAAGAACTTTTTGTTTTCTGGGACTTTTTGGTTTGAACTTCTTGCTTTGTGCCATGACTGCAGGGTTAAGTTGCTTATCCAGGCCTGATGGTTGTGAAGAGAGCTGAGAAATTCACCTCAGGGAGACACAATGAGGCTGGGAGTATCAGCCACACCAAACTCAGTCAACAGGGAGTACTACAGGGCAGCCACACCCTGCAACATCCTTTTCTTATGAATGAATTGGGTAATGGTGCAAGACTATGTTTATAAAATTTGTTGCTGACATCTTGCAGGAAGGGGTTGCTAGTACTTTGAATTCTAATCCTGTCCTCCAAAGTCAACTTGATAAATTGGAAAAGTGGTTTGAAATCAGCCAGATGAGCTTTAAGAAAGTACTATACCTAGAAAGGAAAGATCAAATGTACAACTGCAAAATAGGGACTCACTAGCTAGGTGGTGGTAGTACTGAAGAAGACTTGGGGGTTATAGTGGATCACTAATTGAATTTGAGCCAACAGCATACTGCAGTTGTGAAAAAGGCAAATATCGTTCGGGGATGTACTAACAAGAGACTCATATGTAAGATATGGGAAGCAATTGTCCTGCTCTTTTCTGTGTTTCCCACTCTTTTTCTGCGTATCTACAGGAGGCCTCAGATGGAGAATGGAGTCCATTTTGAGATAGATGTGGACAAACTGCAGAGAATCCAGAGAAGAAATTAAAAAAAAAAAAAAAAGTTTAGAAAACCTGAGCTATGAGGAAAGGTTAAAAACCTGATCATGTTTAATCTTGAGAAAAGAAGAGTAAGGAGATCCCTGATTAGAATCTTCAAATATGTTAAGGGCTATTATAAAGCAAACTATGGTCAATGGCTCTTCATGTCCACTGAAGGTGGAAAAGAAGTAATGGGCTTAATCCAAGGCTTGACAAAAGCCATGAATGGTACTGTGGTGCCTAACTGTGCCACGGTACTTCAGCAGTGCAACATCCCCTGGTGACCAAAAAAACCCCCCCAAAACAACCCTCCAGTACCTTCAGTGGCACATGGCTGTTTTTCAGCAGCAGGGCACTTCTTTCTCCCACACTGCCTCCGAAAGTAGCAGCAGTGGTTTTTCAGTAGCAAGGGGACTCTAAAGTGCTGCACACTGAGGTGCCTCAGTTTTTGGGCAGGTGCCTTGGTGTGCAGCACATTTGTTGAGGCTTGGCTTAATTGGCAGCCAGGGAGATTTAGATTGGCTATTATGAAAAACTTTCTAACTATGAGGATAGGTAAACTCTGGAATATGCTTCAAGGGAGGTTGTGGAATCCCCATCATTGGAGAACAGGCTGAATAAATGCCTGTCAGGGATGACCGAGGTTTATTTGGTCCTGCCTCAGAACAAGTAGTTGGACTAGATGGTCTTTCAAGGTCTGTTCATTCTGCTTTCCTGAATGATTTTTTTTTTCTTTTCTGTTCATCACTGACTTTTCAGAACAGCAAGGAAGAATGCTGTCATGTTATCTGTCTGTCAACTGTGTTCTGTGAACCTGTTTTTCAGAAATGCTAAGGGCTCTCAATTCCCATTGACTTGGAACCACAGGAACCTGGCCTTTCTGGTCTCATATTGCACAAACTGCTGATCATTTTGCATTGGATTCATCATGTGTGTTGCTTGACAAGCCATTTCCTTGTCTGTTTCCCAGTGATGATGATGATGATGATGCAGTATGTAGAGGTTTCTCTCCAGAGAATGTTTTTTAGGATCTCGGAGCTGCTTAGTAGGCATTTAGCAGGTGTCAGTCAGACTATTAGGTTTCTCATCTGAACCCCATTGCATGACTTGTCTGTTCCGGTTTTTCATTACAGAGATGTTAATTTTACTTTTGCTGGAGCTTCCGTCACTCACTTTTAAGGTAATGGATTGTTGCAGAGTTCACCTCAATTAACTCCACTGCCTGCCTTGTGGTTGCTTTTCACTGTCTGGTTTTACTCAGGATTTAGTTTCACTGTGTGCGACTTCTGGTTTTGTTGTGTTTAAAACAAATAGTGGGTGAGGAGATTCTTTATCTGTGGAGGTCAAAGGTTTCAGCCACTTGGTTTAGTGAAGCTCTTAAGCACATCTTTATGTTAAGTCTGTCCTGGTATCCAGTTGAGTTAAAAGCATGTACTGAAGTGCTTTCTGTGTTGCATAAGAGGAGATTTAAGCATATGCTTAACTTCAGGCACATTCATAAGTGGTTTCCTGAATTAGGGCCTAACTGGGGTTCTAGGACCAAATTCTGATCTGACCACAGTGTGATAAGTAGAGCTGTTTGAGAAAAGGTATTTTTTGCCATGGAACGTTTTTGCATTTTTTAAAAAAATAAAAAGCCAAAAAAAATTTGGGCTGAAAACATTAAGTTTTAGCCAAAACTTTTTAGTTTATAACTGAAAAACCCCCAACTTTCTGGCAAAAAGTGGAAATGTTTTGACTAGCCCTAGTGATAAGTTTTTGGGAGTCTCAAGCTTTGTCTTCCAGTGTAGCTGAAATGATTCAACATCATTGGTGGCTCCTGTCCAAAAGCGATGAGAGATGAGATGACCAGTGGGCATGGCCACACAGGAGCCAGGTGTCTTGATGGAACTGCACAGTAGTGATGGATTTGTGGATGCGGGAAGAGCCATCGATGTAATTCCAAAGCGCTGGCACAGCAAAGTGAGCGCCAGGGCTGGAGAAGCTAAAGTAAGGCACAGGTGAGGGTTATACTGAACTGAGAGACCTGCAAGGTTCCATTTTCTGCCACTTATTACAAGCCAAAGCAGAGCCTGTTTTGTGTGCAGATCACCAGCAACAGCAGAGCTTCCAGTAAAAGAATTGCCACATCACGCCCATCTCACTGGATTTTGAAATAAAATCAGGTTGCTGTGTACACTGATAATAAGAGCATGTGTGATAGAGCAGGGTGACCCCTTTGTACAATGGCTTAAAAAAGAAACATGGAATCTTCCCAGCGGGGACTATGTATTGCACTGACTATTACTGTAACCACTCACTAGTCTACCTTTAAATAGGAAATCAGGGCTCCAAATAATAGATCCTGAGGCTTTACCAGAATCAGAAGGACGTCATGAGAATGGGCGTCTTGCATCCAATATCCCACTCTTAGAGCCATTAACCCAAAGGGATTCTCAGGCCAGTCACCTCACCAGTGATCATGGTGCCTGCTGTGAATAAGCACAACCAGTCCAGAAAAGGGAGATATTGTCTGATGTGGTATAAAAATGATTCCACATAAGGATAAAGTAACAGTGTAATCTGCTCCTTTAAGAACCATATTGCCCAGGGCCAGTGAGCCCTGTTTGACTCAGATCAAACAGGTGTTCCCCAGCTGCACCTGCTTAGGAGGGCAGAATGCCATCTGAGAAAGAAGAATTGAAGCAGGAAATCAGGGTGAGGGAAGTCCCAAACTAGAGAGGTCAAAACCAGAGGATCAGAGAAGTCTAGAGCATACTATTGGTGGGAGTGGTGAGGATGGTTTAACTGTTGACTTCCTCAAGTCAGAGAGAGAGCAAGAGGGCAGGAGAAAGCTGAGGCTCAGGGCAGCAGAGTGGGGTTTGCTGGCTGCCTGTCCAGGATAGAGAACAGGCAACACTGAGAAAATGGGCCATATCTCCTTCTGGTCCCTTTTGGAGTGTGTGTTGCCTGTGAGGTTAAAAGAAAGTAATCCCCACACTCCTCCAAGAAAAGGGAAAGCTGTTATTGCTCCTTGGCCCTCTCCACCCACACAAAGACCAGGGAATCCAGCCTTTTGTCTTCCATCATCAATAAGGTCATAAGTGTCATTCTTTTTTTAGTTCCTTCCTTGCCAGCTGCCAGTTTTGGCTTGGGGAAGGATGGGATGTGGCACTGAATAGGGGCTCTTCCACCACTGGTTTCTGCACAAGGACCAAGACCATGGGCCTGAATGGGGTTCTGAGCTGTTTCCTATATAACAGCACTTGAAAAGCAATGACTCCTGTCACAGGTCTGACCACCTGCAGAACAATCAGCAAGCAAGAGCGCCAGCTCTCACAATGTCTTTAATTATGTATGAGCCTTCTTGTGGCTGTTGCTGGGTGGGTGAATTATATCCTTTACCCTTCAGTGGGGGTAGAAAGCAGAGTGCAAATCTCAGCAAACAGGCAGGGATTTTATTACAGCTTCTGTCTTGTCAGAGAGAAGCAGGAGGGAGCTGAGTCATTGCCAGGTACTGCCAGTGACTGTGAGTCACCAACCTAACCTTGCTCATCAGTAACATCTTGTGCTCCCCCCTGCTCCCTTCCTGATGCTCCTTCTATGGCCTTTCCTCTCCACCCAGGACCAAATTTGGTTTAGATGGGGTTTGCTCTCTCTTCCTTGGGAGGTTGGCAAGGAGGGCTGTGGGCAATTCCCAGTGGAGGCCATCTCCCCAAGTCTGGAGGTCTCCAGACAGCTCCTTCCAGAATAACATGAGGTGTTCCCTCCCTGCCCCAGCCATCTGCAGCCCTGCCCATGTGAGATCAAATTAACAAAGCCAGAGGGAGTCCCCTGTGGTATACACTGGCGTGAAATGAATCTGAAAGACTATCCTGTGTACGGAGAGCTATTGCATGGTAATATATTCACAAACTGGGGAGGGATTCGCATCCGCGTCAAGAGAACAGACACAGAACAGGGTACAATCAGTGGCAAATTGTCTGTGTGTGGTGCTTATCTGGCCTCCGTTATTGAATTATCCAAGTGGCTCACAAATTTTAACCAATTTGCCCTTCCAGCTTCCTTGTGAGATGAGCGGTGCTGTGTTCCCATTGTACAGCAGTACTGAGGCACTGAGAGATTGTTACTCAGCTGGAGCCACAGAGGGAATCTGTGGTGAAGCAGAGACTTGCATCCAGATCCCAAGTCTGAGGTTATTGCCCTAATCACTGGACCATCCTCATTATTACTACTGACCTAAAAAGCTCAGTTTGCCCTGGGACCTGCCTTTCTTTCCCACTGCAGTCACTGGAAGTGCTTCAGCTACTTCCTCCCTGGTTTAAAAGATGGAGGAGCCTGGCAGCTGAGCATGACCTGGGTGCCCAGAGCTCTGGTCCAATCTGCATCTCTGGTCTAAAATGGCTTAGGAGCATTGACCTTCAGGGCATGGGAGCAGACCCAGTGATGCCTGAGTTTTTGAAGAAGGAGGGATGCGAGGAGGCTGGGTTCCATCCTGCTGACTTCTATTTTGATACACAGTATTGTTTAAATTGTGTTAGATAATGAAGGAGAGAATGTAACTCATTCCTCTGGGATATGACATAGGGGAGGGGTACTGCTGTGACCCCTTTCTTGCCTGGGTTGTCCCTCACAATAGAGAACAGAAAACCCCTCCAGGTGCTGCTGTTATTCAACACCAGCATGTGAGATCTCCCATGCTAAAATGCGTGAATGCTCCCAGCGCCACTTGCATACAGGAATGATGAGAATGTGAGATTTACAGGTGCTCCTGGGAGTCCAGTGTATCACAGAGGAATCTTTGCGGAGACATCTGCAGAAATATTGCCCCATCATACAGGACCAGCTCCTGAAAACTGCCTTCTGGCCAGAAACTTAGATAGACAAATAAAACTACCAGAATAAGCTGTAAGTTAACGTGCAACACAGAACCCTCTGCTCTTTTCAGTTCACTGGAGGGTGAGTGAGGGGGTCGTATCAATCCATCTGTATCTGCTTCTAACAGTGTAGCTTGCCTTGTATGGGCTGGAAGGCCTGGGACTTAGAACTATGTGTGACGTTACTCAGGGTGCAATCTGGACTGTTAAACATCTGCGTCCCCTCAGTTCTCCAGCCTTATACACTGCTTCACTGAAGGAGCAACTACTCCTGCTCTGCCAACACTCAGCTTCCCCCAGGTGAATGACTCCCACTTCTACTGTATGAGTGCTATGGTTGGCCACTCTTGAATTACACTGCAGAAAACACTGGCAAATTCCCACTCCAAGCCTTTACTTCAGAAATGTACGTCTTGCACTTCCCCTTCCTCTCCTAGACAGCACAAGCTCATACAAAGTCCATTAACAGACAATGATAGGCACAAATCCTGTTATCTCAAATGGACTTTTCCAGACACTTCAGTCTAAGCACACTGGTTTAGATAAAACAATAAGACAGGCTCTTGCAAGTCCGGAAAAAGAGAGACTGTGGGATGAATGAATGATGGAAGGGAAGCAGGACAAGCACAGGCTAACTCCCCAGAGACAGGAGGTGCCCCAGCGGTGGGTAATGAAAAAATATCAGACACTGGGCTCGTTAGTCCAGCGGAGAAAGAGCTAACACAAACCAATGGCTGGAAGCTGAAGCTAGACAAATTCAGACTGGAAATAGGTGTGCATTTTGCACTGTGAGATACAGTAATTGACCATTGGAACATGCAGGGCTCTTCATCAGTCACTGCCAGTGTTTCAGTCAAGATTGGATTTTCTCCTAACAGACCTGCTCTTGGAGTTATTCTGGGTGGTTTCTATCGCCTGTGGGATATGAAAGGTCAGATTAGATCATGGTTTTACAACCTTTTTCCTCAGGGCCCAGCTAAAAAAAATAATTTATGCCCATGACCCAGCAATGCACTCCAGTCTTTTGGCAGTGGCAGCAAGGGGTGCCGTGACCCAGTGCTTGAGGGTCTGCGACCCAGTCCAGGGCCCCGACCCTAAGTTTGAGAACCTCTGGATTAGATGATTCCATGGGCCTTTCTGGCCTTGGAATCTAAGGGAGTCACATCTGAGAGGAATCAGGTGATGCCCTTATAAAGAGCAACTGGAAGTTGCAGGGAGTGCAGAAACTGCTAGGAGCTTTAGCAGAGTCTTGGGGTTGGGACTAAGATACCAGTGAGGAAGGGCTGGGAGTAGCCTACAAGGTCTGGTGAGATCATGGTATGAGCAGGGGGGCAAGGTGGAGAAGGGACTGTTAACCATGAAGAGAGAGATGTTTGTTGGACTTGAATATGGGACTTTGAATTTATTCTGTGAATAAACCCAGACTCCAAGAAGAGGTATTTTGGTCATAGGGTGTATGAAGTCTATTTAAGGGGCTTTGTCTATTTGCCCATCTCAGCTATTCTCTGTCCCCTCCACAGGGAAGGCCTCTGGATGTGTGAAAGGCTAATATTTTTTGAATTTACAGTGGTGCCAGTTAGATTTTAAAGCAGAAATCTAACATTAGTTTTGACAACAGGGCAAGTGGTATAGCCAAATACAGAATGGAATCTAGCAAAAATAGCATAGCCCCTTTTATTTATTTATTTATTTATTAGGTCAGAGGGCATTAGCTTACTAATTTCAGTGCTGGGTTCCTTTCAAGCCAACTTTTATCTTAAAGGGTCTCTCTCAAATCAGGACATTTGCTTATTCTTAATCAACCCACAACCACCTTAGTACAGGCAGCAGTTCACTACTCAAGTGTAGGCACAACCAGTACTCTAGGCAGAGGCGGATCAGAGGCTACCCTGGGCCTCCCTCATCAGCAGCTACCTCTGCCTGCCCCCTGCCTGGGGCTCCAGTCCCCCTCCCTGGCCATCCTCGAGCCCTGGTGGGCCAGCGCTGGGGGATGGGGAGCCTGGGGCAGTAGCCAACCACAGCCTGGCTGGTCAGCCACCAGGGTAGCAGGACCAACTGACATACATGGTGCGGCTTCCAGTGCAGCCACAGGCTGTGCCGGAGGCCATACTGTCCATGCCAGTCAGCTCCACCACCCCTAGGGGCTGACCAGCCAGGCCCTGGCCAGCCTGCTTCATCCTTGTGGGCAGAGCGGCTGACCCAGGGGTGGGATAGGAATCAGGCCTCTGGGCCAGCCTGCCCTGTTCCCCACCCCCCAGGCACAGGCCCAGTTGGCCCATGCATTAATCTGCCCCTGTTTTTAAGTGTGTGCTATTCACACAATTTGTCCTGCAAGCAATTGTCACAGACCGGAGTTTTAACCGGAGTTTTAACTCAGCAGTTACTTGCAACAATGAGAGTCACTCAGATTTCTTTCTATATTTACTTAGGACCATCAGGTCTCACTTCCTTGATTATTGTGTTCAGTTATCACACTTCGCTTTAAGAGTGTGGTTATTAGTGTTTAAATTGATTGTCTAAAAGAGATAAAGTTAGAATATCAAAAGCAACCTGCCCAGAATGTGGAACGATCACCGACACTGGCGTTTGCTCTGAGATGCTTTCATACACATTCAGCCAGTGATGCACACACCAACTATAAGAGAAGCTAGATTCTCAAAGTCTTGCAGAGGCAATTTAGACATGTGCAGCCAATACCGCAGGCAACACTTTGAAAACCATCATCATAATAGCTTACACGTTTATCGTGTTTTTCATCTGTAAATCTCCTTCGCAAGGCTCTTCGAGTTCAGTGCCACTACCCCATTTTGCAAGAAGGGAAACTGAGTCCCAGAGAGGGGGAAGAGACCAGCCCAAGGTCATTCAGCAGATCGGTACATTAAGATTAAGTGAAAAGTTCTGAAACAAACCAGAGAGGGACTTGGATGGCCCAAGGGATTGGCAATGGAATGTAGACATTGCTTTGTAGGCTGCTGTTTTGATCCCAGCTCAACTTGGTAGCAGCTCTGGGTCACTACTAATTAATGAATGACCATCAGCTGGCCTTTGCGAAGTGAGTTTGATGCTCTCAGATCATTTCCTAATGTAGTGTTTCTCAACTTTTTGTGGGTCTTGGCACACCTGGTGGTGTGTCATGACCCCACAGCCTACGCCCTCCTTCAAGCTAAATCCAGCCATCTCCCTGGCTCTCAGTGATACACTTACTGCTGCGTGGCAACCCTCAGTAATGTGTCTTAACACCGGGGTTGAGAACCACATCCTAATGGACAGAGCAACTGGCAGTTAGCTTCACCTGTGCTGGCAGACACAGCAAAAAAAGGGCAGGTTAAGGAAGCACAGAGACCTTTCTGTTCATCTCAGGGCATGCTCCTTCCAGGTAAGATCCTGGCACACAGGCACAGTGAGTGCACATGTGCATGCATACATGGGGGTACTTTTCCACCCCCTGTTAATGCTGTCCCTGTTCTGAAGATAAATACAGGACTCCTGTCTGAGGGCATTAAGCTGTCACCATGGTTTCTTTTAAAGTAAAACAAACAAGATGAAGCAATACAGTTTTGCCAAAGAAAAACTGCAACATTTAACACAGAAATAAAAAAGACAATGCATAATCTGTCAGGAGCCTGGGGGCCAGACTGTATGTCAAAACCTGAACCCTTATACTTTTTCTTTTCTTAACATGCTTTTTACTCAGGCAGACGTACATTGGTTATGGGCTTGGGCTTCTTGTTGTAATAAGACAACATTTATCCCCAAAGAGCACAAAACACTTTAGAATTATGATATGCAGGATTCACTTTGCCTAGCATTAAATGCAAGCCACCTCCACCTCACTCACACTACCTCCCGGGAGGAGGAACAGGGCAGCTGACAGTGACAATGCATAACAGTTTAGGACAGGAAGTGAAGAATATGGTTCTGCAGTGGGGTGTGTAGGTAGATGTAATAACCCATGTTGGACTTTTGCAATGACACTGGTATTGTGAAAAGTGCCAAGGGATCTTCCAAACAGTGACCACAAGTTATTAGGACCACTGGTTTAGATCTCATCCTAAAGTTTACTTTGCCAGCTGCACAGTGCTATAGCAGTACTGAGACAGTCTGGGCCCAATAAAAGAGACTCGGTCTCTAAATCCTCATAGTTCCAGGAGACCATGGAAGGAAGCCCAGCTTGTCAAACAGATTTTTAGAAATTGGAATGCCAGTTATACTTTGAGAAAATGATGTTACAAGCTTCTCTCAGACATGACCTGTGTATGTGGGTGAGTCACCTCTAACTCTGAAAGCCAGGAAAAAAGCAGCTTTGCTTGGACAAGCAAAAAGTAATGGATTAATACCATCACTTTATAGTATTATATAATATTTGCAAAGGCAACGTAAAAAAATATCGATAGCGCATGAGGACTATCAAGCTTTCCAAGAAGTGAAGTATACCCTTGGCAACACCTGAAATGTCTAGAGCAGGACTTCTTAACCTATAGATCACGACCCAAGAATGGGTCACCATGCCATTTAGGGTGGGTTGCCATGATCATCTTTAATAAATTGAAAAAGGAAATACATTATTAGTTCAAAACTAAACCATGGATTGCAAAGCTGACTCCCAAACTTAATTTGGGTCCCAGATGAAAAAGATTAAGAACCCCTGGTCTAGACAGTGGTACCCATTCGTCCAGTTAGGCAGCAAGTTTTGCTACTGGAGACAGTAGGTGAATTTATTTTTGCTGTGCATTATGTACTCAGACTTGTTGTGAGGAGGGGACACCTGGATACCTAGGCTGTATCAAAGCCAAGTGAGCATTGTGTATGCTGGTATAACAAACTAGTGCTGTGATGCTGCTGTGAGGATGATCTGCTTGGAACCCAGGACTCAGCATTCATATCGAATTTAAGACCTCTCAAATCTGGTACAAGGTCCTAGCTCACTTCCCATGCAACAACCCTCCAAGGAGTTGATGATGAAGAAATCTGAACAGCCCTCAGACAGCTGATGTGTTGGGACTGGATGTTGGAAGGTGCTCATCCTCTTTTGAACTCTCCCTACAATTTGATTCTCAGGTGGAGTCCTTCTTTCTTTTTCTATCCAGAGCCTGCCTTCACTGCAACTGAAATGATAAGTGGCTTCCACCCTGGTCCAAACACAGCTTACATGAGTTGTTGTCATAGATCAAGCTCCCTCTCCACCCCAAAAAGCAGCCCCAAATAAGTCCCAATGCTTATGAGTTTTTATGTTAGGGTAGCAACCAAAGGTACTAGTGAGATTTGGACTCATTGTGCTAGGTACTGCACGAACACATAAGAGGCTGTTCCTGCCCTGGAGAGTTTAGGGTGTAAACAGCAAAGATGCCATTCTTAAGCAGAAACAACACAAAATTCTGCCATCCTCTCTCCCCATGATTGGCTGTTCCCAGAATTCCTGTTGAAAGGCAGCTCAACATACACACTAGATCCTCTGTCTCTCTGGAAAGTTACTCCCATCTCACTCCTGTCCAAATGGGCAACAAGCTTAACGCAGTAGTGAGTCAGTGAAACACACTTCTAACAGGATCCTTGTCTGCCAACATTGTGGGGCGGTTCAGGAAAACACTGCCAGCCTGTTACACCATGGTACTAACAACAACTATGTGGAAGCTGTTTTATCTAGTGGGATTCTTGGCATGGTTTCCTTTTCAAATGACACAGGGTTTTCTTTCTGAGTTCCTTGCTGTGACTTAACCCTAGGCAGTGTAGCACAGTCTGAAAACAGTGCTCTAACCCCATTCTCAATCCCTGTTCAGGCTGGTCAGGGACATTGCATTAGCTGTTTTAACAGCCTTAGGCTGTGTTCTCACACAGCCAGTTATTTCGATATGGTTGTTTCGCAACAACCGTATATCGAAATAACGCTTATTTCGAAACAACTTATTTCGAATTAACAAAATGTTAATTCGAAATAAGGAAAAAACCGGGAATCGAAATAGCAAGTTCACACTGTGAACTTGCTATTTCGGTACCTGGTCCAGGGGGCTGCAGCCCCCTGGGGGTGAGCGGCTGCGGCAGCTCACCCTGCAACCACAGAAAGGGGGATGCAGCCCCGGAAAGGGGGGTGCAGCCCCCGGCGGGGGGAGGGCGAGCGG
>ML682016.1:27791637-27882876 GCA_007922195.1 Podocnemis expansa | reverse complement strand
CTTGTTTCGAAACAACTGTGCGTCGTGTGAACAGCTGAAACCTTATTTCGAAACAACCTCTGTTGTTTCGAAATAAGGAGGCTGTGTGAACACAGCCTTAGTGACCTTTTGTATCCTGGAGGTTTTCCTCTCTGGTTCCCTGCTTCTACCCTCGCTCTTTAACCAATGTAAGGCAGGCTTAGAAGCTGTGCCTAACAGCTTCGGGGGGGGGGCAACTAATCTGCATGGGTTTAGTATTTGCATGAGCACAAAGAATACATTAGCATAAATACACTATGGGTGCAGGGCAATATGGGTTGGGGTTGACCTGATCACAAATCTGTCAATAGCTGTAATTCTACTGAAGAGAAATACTGTCCTTGATGATATGATACTCTCTGATTGTTCCAAATCTGTTTGGGTTAGTTAAAGGGTAAAAGCTACCCTTAGCTAAAAGACATTTGTAAGAGAGGCCACTGCCTGTTTCAGGCTGGAAAAGGAATATAGAACTGGGGCTTGTATAGCTACTTCTGGAGCTATCCTTGAGGCATTTGCCTCATTCTCTGGCCCCACTGTCAAAAGATAGATCTGCCTGGGCTTCTTTTCAGGTCTTTCTTTGTTATTTTAATGGAAGTTGCTGTTTGTAGCTATTTGAGGTTTGAGAGCTATAATCACTAAGAGAGGCAAAGTCTCTTTCTGAGCTGAAATCACTAGAGAGAGGAAGCATTTTCTCTCTCTGAGCTGAAATCACTGAAGAGGAGCAGCGAATGGAGTGACCAGTGAGTGGCGCCAGAGGCAAGCTGGGTGGTGTGAGTGACCAGTGGTTGGCGCTGGCATGAAAGATACTCCGTACATACCCTAGGGTTGGTTGGGAGCCTAGTTAGAACTGATTCTCCAGATCAGTGCTGATTTTGCTAGTGAGTTTACATTTGCTGTTATGGTATGTGGGATCATGTTGGAAGCCTGATTAGCACTGATCCCCCAGATCAGTGCAGGTTTTGCCATTAAGTCCTGTATGTTCTGTTATGCAGTGTGGGTTGTTAGGAACCTTGCCCTGTACTGATTTTCCAAATCAGTGCTGATATCTGTTATTTGGTCTTTTACATTCTGTTTTTACTACTATTAAAGGTTCTGTATACTACACTCAGACTCGTGCTTGCAAGTGGGGAAGCATTACCCTTTCAGGGTGCCCTGAGAATAGTGCGTAATTTCCTAGAAGACTGGGTGGGGGCTCAAGCCTGTTGGTGCTGAAGCATTACTTGGAAACCCCTAAATGTAGAACTTGGCCTTTGTTCTGCCAGCCTGCCCTGGCAGAAGGGTTACACTAATGAGGGGTCTGTTCTACGCTGTTTCAGCAACAGTTGCCTCTCTCCATAGACTGAGTGAGCTGGACTCTGAAAATGAATGCTTTAGGGTCATTAGCTGCAGCTGAAATACATAACCAGGTCACTGTGCATAGGAAGGGCCGAGTGCAGAGAGAATGTATGCATTTGTAAAACTCCATGATGAAGCGGAGGAGACAGAAGGAGTAGAAATTCCAGTCTGTCTCTGCTGCAGGTTTGAGCAAACCCAGTTAATGAGGCTAAAAGCAGAACTGTAAGGACCCTATGCACATTATGGGACTGTACCTTTTATTTGGTGCTGGTCACTACCTGAGGTTGGATACTAGATTAGAGCAATGATTCCCAACCTGGGGGGCTGGGACCCCCTTGAGGGGCACCAAAGATTCCAGGGGGTGATATTGAGGCCATTTAGCCCCCCGAGTGCCATGCCAGATGCAGCAACCTTGAGTGCTGTGCTGGCCAGAGCAGAGTAGCATCTCTGGACTCTGGCCAGAGTGGAGGAGCAGCTGCCCCCATGACACTGGCCAGGCTCCTGGCTAAAGAGAAGCAGCCCTGTGCCTGTGGAGGCCTAGAGTGGCCCTGGCCAACCTGCCAGAGCTTGCCTCCATTACCCTCAGACCATGAGGGGTGGGAAGAGTTGGGTCCATATGGATCGTTTACTATGTAATTTAGTGCTGTTATATGTGTTTTTTTATGGCTGGTGTGGTGGAGAGGCATGCAGGGGGGCATGTGTTTTACCTACTATGAACTAATGGGGCTTTCAGGCGAAAAGCGGGGAACCCCTGGACTAGACAAAGTATTGCCATGGTTCTTGTATTATGTCAAGGGAAACATGAGCACAAACAGCTGAAGCAGAATGGAATAAAGTCTCCCAGACAAACAAGCCTGTGATTAGCAACTGGGTGCCTGCCTGGATTTCACTCCCCAGATGGTGGAGCCCCTAATGTAATCCTGGGGGCCAGGTGCCATCTCCAAGTGACAGATCTTCAGTTAAAACATAGGGGATGGGTTCAGTTGTAGCCAAGGGGCTATATTTAATCCCCAGATGTTGGTTGCTTCAACCCCCAACCAAAAGAACACATGAAAAACTGCCCATGGGCCTGGAGGGCAGTTAGTGCTAATGCATTTTTCTTTCTCTAGTTCTGTCCACATCTGCACTGTTATCGTTAACCACAATCTGTGGATTGAACAGTAACATGCACCATCCCCACTAAGGCTGCAGCTGAGGTCTCCAGCCCCCAGAGTGAACAAAGATCCTTTCCAGCACAATCAGATCCTGCAGCAACTGCAGGCACCGGAGGAGCCTGTCTCCCATGGAGCACTCCTGCTTCTTCCCAGACATTGTCCTTGCCATGGTAGGGCACAAGGGACACTGTTTGTTCTTTAGTCTGTTTTGTGTGAGAACAGCACCTAGGATCATTTCCCTGTGACAGCTGTGGTCAGAGCTGTAACGTGGCGTTTTGCACTCTGGGGCACATTCCAGTCAGAACGTGCCCCTTCCTATTAGCGGCACTCACAGCCGGCGCCATAAAGCCACCCCTTTAATAGCACAGCTCCATTGAGCCACTTCAGGCTGCACCCCGTCGGCCCCACTGTAGTTACGGCCCTGGCTGTGGTTTTTTCTGTTAGCCAAGGACTGCAATGGGAACATTGGAAGGTAACTGTACAGATTAAGCTGATGGAGTGGTAGAAGGGTGAGGGATGACAAAGGGAAATGTTCTGGTATATTATTATCAGGGAAGCTGCAGTCACACCTCTTTAAAAATACTTTCCCCTCCTCAACATCTATTGGACTTTAGAAATCTCTGGAGACTGTTTTGTAGTTTTCCACTTCTCCCGAGGCAGGCTGGCCAGGTCTAGTTAATGCTTGCTGATCTGGCTAGTGATTCACTCCCTGAGTTTGGCAGTGATGTTCTGGCCCAGATGGACAGCTCCTCCATATGAGATTGACCATTTTGCAGACAGGGGTAGAAGCGAAGCCTCCCACAGTGCTTGCTGCAGTGGCAGAAGGCAGACTGAGTTCTGAATCTGAATTAGGTTTACCAGTTTCTGTTTGCTCTGGAAACCTGTCCCCAGTTTTCTGTATGTTTTGGAGAGGCTCTCTTTCTTTTTCTTTCCTCATTGTCTCCCTCAGTGCAAGGGCTGGTAACTTCGGAGCTCATATGGACTAGCAAATGTTGCCGTGTTCAAAGGGACACAAACAACTTGAAATGCTGTCAAAATCAAATCAGGAGTTCAAAGCTGTTTCGGCTAGCCCTGCCAAACAGATGAAGTTTTGCAATTGTATTCTCCTCTTTTAAAGGTGTGTCATCTCTCCCATTTTTGTTTGAAGCCCCAGTCAATCACAAGAAGCAGTGAACCTGACCAGACATAAAGTGCTGTCAAGTGCACAAAGTAAACAGGGCTGAAAACATGAGGGAAAGCATCCTTCTTCTAATCAAATGCTGTTTGATCTTGCTGCTTCAACACATCATTGATATTTATATGCATTTAAACAGCATTCATCATAGAATGGCCTGCTCCTGCCTCCCAGTCAAGAATAAACCTCGTTTGTTACACGCAAGTTACAGTGCGACACTTGAATACATCTGCTCAGGGTAAACAAGGCTTGAGAGATCTGTGGGTTTGGGGACCATTTAAAAGCCTTGCAGCCTCTTACCTCATCTGTGTTTTAATCCCTTTCAACTCCAAGGGAGAGTGTATGCAGAGGTGGTTTGGTTTTATTCCTTTCATTTTCTCCCTGTCAGGCAATCAGTGTGTTCCCTGGCACAGAGATGCTAATATTTAGATCTGAGCAGGAGGAAGGTGTAGGAGGCTGGGAGTGAGGCAGGGCAGAGAGGCACAAGAGTTTCCCACGGTGGCTGTATGGGGATGCTCACCCATCCTAGGCCTGTTATACCTGATGCTTGTGCCCTCAGTTGTCTTTTCTCAGTACTAAAAATGCCCAGTTTTTAATCTTCCCTCACAGGTCAGGCATTTTAAACCCTTCTTATTGCTGTCTTGTGGACTGTCTCCATCCTTCCTAAAGCATGGTGCCCAGAACGGGACACAGTGCTCCAGCAGAGTGGACAATGGTCTCCTCTGTCTTGCATGCAACACTCCCACTAGATCCCAGAAACACGTTAGTCTTTTCTGCAGCTGCATCTCACTGGCCCCTCATCCTCAGTCTGTGGTCAACTATAACCCCAGATTGTTTTCAGAGGTATTCCCACCTAGCCAGTTTTCCCCTATTTTGATGCTGTGTGTTTGTTTCTTTCCTTGCTCAGTGAAGTGCTTTTCACTTGTCTTTATTGAATTTGGTTTTATTTAATTCTACGAGACTAATAAGACAAACAGTTAATCTCTCTTGTTTTTTAATAAAGCACTTTAGTTTATAGGAAAACAACAAACGTTTGCTAATATTTTATTGCTTTTCTGTTTGTACTTTGAAATTTAACTCTGAAGCCCTTCGGATTGGTGTATTAATCAGATGACTAGACTGACTGAACATTCATAATCTTCTCTCCTAGGGCAAAATCCTAAACTCCTTCCTGAGATTAGATTTTGTTATTACCAGGCAAAACTTCAGTACAAACTAATTAAAGCCTTCACAATTTGACTTCAGATCTAGTTCCACCTAATGCTGCCTGTTTGTGCTGCTGCCTGTGGAGTGTCTGGTCAACATTTACAGTCCGACTCATCCACTCAAGCATTTCTCAGACACCAGCACCCAAATGTTTGAGAACTTGCACATTTCCATGAAGGAAGTCAGCATCTCCCCATGACCAAGCCAGTCTTTTTTCATCCTGCCAGGAGCATGTGCAGGTTTAGGAGACAGTGTTTTTTGCCATGTCTCGGTTAGCTGTGGGAGAAGTTGATGTTGAGAGAAAGACCTTACATTTCTTTCAGGAGGAGAACCCTATAAGCAGCCTGGTGTTTAGTGGTATGGAGTTCCACAGCCATGCTCCAGCAACGAGCTGCCTGGCTTACTGGAGTCCAAGAACTTGTTATCTAATCTCACCTAGGCAGCATCAGCTCCAGCAGCTGCAATGGTAAATCAAGATGACAGAGAAAGCAGTGATCCCTGATTGGACCCAGATTAATGAGGACAATGTGACTTCAGGCAGAGCTTTAAGTCAGGTGCGGCAATGGAGAGGGAGCCAGGCGCTGGAGTACTGGGGCCATATTGCCCACACAAAGGACTGTAAGATCTACCATTTACTCATGCGTGGCACAGCCCTTGCCAGGTCCAGCACATTGTACTGGTAGGGCAGCACACTATGGAAGATCTCTCAGTCACCTGGACACCACTGGGCCTCAGCTAACAGCTGGCACCTCCTCTTGAACATTCACCCCTTCTCTCCCACCCCCATTCTATGCCTATTCCTGCTGGCACCCAGCTAGATCTGAGACCACTGCACTGTGAGCCTGATGTGAAGCCTCATTCACCAGACTCAAAGAGTAGAACATAGTGAGGCACTGTCTGCCCCACTGGGAGTGAAGCACTTTTGCACAGCCTTCCCCGGACAGCCAGATCAGCAATCTGAATGAACCAGAGTCACAGAAGCCCCTGCATTCCTATCTCCACAGATACTCCCTGCCATTCCTAAGGAGAGGGCAGCAAGAGGACAGCCACTTGCTGATTGCTATGTCTACAAATCTCCAGGGGGTTGCTCCTTCCTAGGAAAGGAAGCCCTAGATCAGGGCCTCTTCTTGAACTGTCTACGTAAGCCCCTGTAAGCCCCTGAGACCGACAGCTGTGACATGTTTGATTTATTGGAGCCAAAGTCTTGCTAGAAAACTTATATACGTGTGAGGCTGTGGGTTTTACCTTTCCCCATGTGCTGGCAAAAAGGGAACACCCAAAGAAAACAGTTACCATGCAGTCTCTGTTTACTCTTTCCTCCTGTTACATGCGTCAGTTGCAGCAGAGTTATCTCAGGAAGCAAGATTAGTTCCTGGCGAAATGGTCAAAGGCTGTAACCAGAGACTTGCTGACACTCGGCTCAGTGAAACCCTATTACACTTGGTTCAGAAACTGTTCTCCACTGACGTACAATGAGGAGACTCATGCTGTTCCACAGCTTTTACACATCTGTTCTCCTGGCACAAACCCACTCCTACACATTTGGCTGGCCTGGTCTCCCATTCCTCAGGACTAAGAAAACAGTTTTCCTCTCTTTATCCCCTGAAATGCACTTAACAAGAGGGTTTTGAAACAAGATTAGGCAAGAGAAGTGACATGCAGGTGTGAAGTGCACATTAGGGGTGAATGGACAGAGTTGACATGAAGTTTCTATTGGAGATACTGCATTCTTCACTTCCTGTCCTAAACCGTTGCTGTGCAACACTGTTAAACAGCTTCCCCGTCTCACTCCAGAAGTGACTGCATTTCACTGCTGGTAGATGAAACAATTCCTGTAAAGTGTGTCTGTTTGTAAAGTGCTCTAGGGTCTTTTGAGAAAACAATGCTAGTGTAACTAATATTACTAGCTACTGAACTGTAGCACTTCAAGACTAAATAAAGAGGGAGAAAACACTCTTAGTTTGAATAAAATGAACTTTTTGCCATCTATTCTAATCTCAGATTGCAATGATTTTTTAATAAAATTGTATGATGTCCAGTGGGTCTCCTGGGTCATCTTATAAAATGTCTTCACAGTTCATCTAGGACACATCTTTGCTTCACAGCTCTAGAGCCAGAACTGGGAATTTGTTATTAATCTCCTCAATGCATGGATTTACCCTTGGTCTTGTGTGCATTTATACTTAGTACTACAGCTTCTGGGATGCCCCCCTCTTATATTTCACTTGGTGTCTTACAGCAGAGAGAAATCCCCAGTTTTCTGCCTGAGGACTTGGGACATTCTTTTCCTGATTCATGCACCACAGTCCGGAAAACAGCACCCTTCTGTCACCAGGCTACAAGACAGAGCTCTGAGAAATCTTACATGAAAGGCTATACAACCTCTCTGGATCTCATGCCAATGATCATCTTTGCCCTAATCCCAGTGTACCATAAATGAGTCTCCACAGTGCCATAAGTGACTGGCTGTAGGCTAAATCTTTCACCCTCTAGTCTATCAGATGGAGAGGAAGGGTGATCTTGTGAAAAATGTGCTGGCTTCAGACTCAGAACATTAGTGTTCAATTACCAGCTCAGCGATAGGCTTCCTTTGTGATCTTGGGCAAGTCCTTGAGGTCCAAGTTCTTCAAAGTATTTAGGTGCCTGACTCCCACTGATTGGACTGTCATGCTTCTGTTCCCCATCTGCACAAACATCCTTGGTCTACTTAGAAGGTAAGCTCTTCAGTGCAGATGCTGTTTCTCGATTTACATGGCACAGAGCCACAGATGCTTTGATTGCATCGGTGTCTTTGGGGGATGGCTACCCAGAAGTTAAACATCCAGGGCTGATCTGGGCAGCTAACCTGGGGTCACGGGGCTAGGCCGCAGGCCTGTGAAATTGCAGCTTGGACTTGAATTGGAGCTGGAGCTCTAGGGCCCTGCAAGAGGGAATCCCAGATCCTAGGATCCAGCCAGAGCCCAGCCTAGCCCCACGGCCCAAGCTCTGCAACCCCACATCAGCTGCCCCAAACAGGCACAGCCATGGTGTGAGTCTTTGACTGCAGTACAGATGTACCGTAGGTGCTACCCCACAAATAATTACAAATAACTGCTCATATGTGGCCAGGGTTGATAGTGAATGAAATGATGTGGTGGTTCTCAGTCAAGTCCTAATGGACAAATGTCCATGTCACAACCAGCACGAATTGATTGTCTCAGCAGATGGGCCGTGAAGAATGTGCCATTTTCTCCCCTTACCTGAGAAGGGGATATAAAAACAGGAGGCAAGAGGAAGCTAAAAAGAGCTACTAAAATACTTTCCACAGCTTCTTTGGTCATAATCATCTTAAACTCTTACAGGGATGGAATAAAGGAGAGCAGAGCAGCTGTTCTGTCTCACCGGACTTCCTGGAAAATTAATTTATATGATCAAAATCCCACAGCCTTTGTGTGGTAACATTTTTAATCTTCTGTAAGCTATTTACAAGATGACTTTGGTAACAGGAGACCAGGCAGTAAAAGATGAGCTTTGTGGGCTTCCCCTCATAATTGGATCCTTTGCTGGGTTTCGTTGAGCAGAGTGATGGGGCTCCTTTTGATAAAGCTCAGTGTGTATAATCAAAGGAGAGTTATTCAGGGAGGATGGAGCCCGGTCTCTGTTATAGCTGTAGTAGCTGCATGCCCTTTACCCATGCAGGGCCAGCTTGTAGCAGTTTGGTGATCCCTTTTCTTTCCTTTTCACAGAAATTGTTTTCTTGTGCCCCCAGAACAAACGCAGAAGTTAAATCTCCAGGTCTTAACAGCTGCAAATAAACAACCAAAAAAAATGGCAAACCGGATGTAAAGTGATGTAATATTAATATATTATTAACAACTAGGTCTTTCATGCTTTACATTTGCAACACCACTTATTTGCATCTACAGGGAATGTAGAAAAATAGTTCTGAAATGTGTTGAACTACAACTAGTTCCCCCCCAGCTGGACATTGATCCTGGAACCTACTGATGGCAGTTAACATGTCAATGGTGTTATCTATTTCACCTCTGAGCCAAGCACACAAGAAAGGAGAGAGGTGTTCATATCACAAAGCTCCCTGAATTCAACTGTGAGTGGCAGCTGAACCTCACAGATGAAAAGCTGATTTCATGGGACTCAGTGGAGCATTCAAACCCCAGCAAGGGAAAGCCAAGCCAACAGGACCCAGCAGAAGCCATGATCATATTTATAACATTTGCACGATTTCATTTTGACATCTCAAACAGACAGAGCTTGGTTTGTGGGTGAACTGCCAAGTTTCTCCTTCATGTCCGGTTTTACACTTGCACAATGGACACAAAGAGATTCTAAAGAATAGTATTGTACTCTAGTAAAAAAACAACAAGCAGTTGTGTGGCACTTTAAGACTAACAGATTTATTTTTTGCATGATCTTTCGTGGGAGAAGATCCCACTTCCTCAGATGCTTCGAAGATGGGTGAACTTACAGAAAGGAATGAAACTAAATGCAAGGGGGTGTAAAACATAGGATCAGGTCATAAAGTAACAGCAAATCAGAGCAGTTTACAGGCTCAAAGAATGGGATCTTCTCCCACGAAAGCTCATGCAAAAAATAAATCTGTTAGTCTTAAAGTGCCACACAACTGCTTGTTGTTTTTTTACTGGACTAGACTAACACAGCTATCCCTTTGGAAATTGTACTCTAGCCCTGTCAAGCTAGCCTCCCCATAATACCTGCAACTGACAGTGGGGTTATAGCTGCTTACAGTCTAATATGAAGTAGTATGCACTACTGGAGGCTTTGTCTGGAAGGAGGATTCTGCTGTGATAACTTTCTGCTCCCAGGGAACCAGGCACAAACACATTAATGCTGAACACATTAAATGTCACTTACCCCTTCCCCATGTGTAACTGAGTCCTCACCCTTACTTAACCCTGGCACCACAGAGAAGTTTGGAAGAGGTCACACACTAGAACATGAGCTTTGTAGCTGGGAGCAGTCCAATCAAAGTTTCACCGCTGCTCCACCTGGGCTTGAGCTGGCTCACACCCCTCTGTGCCAAATCTCAAAAACTAACCTGAGTTTATGGCTTGACCTGTCCTCCTCTGGGAGACCTCTAAGGACCCCGAGGTGCCTCATGAAATCATTGTATTGATCCTTCCTCTGAATCAGAACCAAGTCTGTTCTCCAGCCTGTAGCTGGAGAGCACTGTGGGGAAGCCATCTGTCTGATGATGAAACAAAAAGTCAATAGCCTGATTGCTTGGGGTTATGTTAAGGCCCCATGATACTTTCCCAAGAAAGTATCCTGGCCAGATTTCAATCTGCGTAGTTACGCTCTGTCTGCGTAGACTGTCCCAATGATTTCAATTGGACACACCAGGGGTTCTCATGCTCTTTCAGCACTGTGCACATCTCATCAGAGACTTTCTCATGGACAGCTCCCTTCTTGTTTGTGATGGTGCGCACTCCTCCCTTGCCTTTGTAATCAGAATATCCCACCGACAACTACCCAATTATCCTGTGATAAAGTGGCACTCTGGCTAGTCCATGTATTCTGGCATCTGTGGAAGCAGTGATTGTTTTGTCCTTTTTGATAAAAATCAAGCACATTGTTACTCTGTCTCTCATCCACCCCACCCCCACCTCTCCTCTCAGCTGGAAACAAGGAAAGGAGCCAGCACAATGTGGTTAGCCAGCTGTCTGAGGTGGTCCATGGATCAGACATACCATGGGATATGGGATTTGTCTTGATTTTCTGCCCTGTAGTTGAGCTGTGTGCTGATACAAACTGACTGCCATTCACACCTGAGGTGAATAATGTGAGTCTACAGTTTGCACAGCTTTTTCAGATCCTCCAGCACAAACACTGTGGGGGTGATGCCCAGTACGAACATAGCATCCTATCTAACTAGCAATGATTCTCATAATGTGTTGTCTGCCAACACTAAAGATGGACCTCTCTTGAGCTGGATGCCCGCAGAGGATTTGTTTCTAATTGCCCAGAGAGAAGGTTCCACTGAACCAAACCGGTTAGAGTCAGGAGCCCTGTAGTAGAGCAGCTAATGGATGTGTAGCAAGACTTGGGGTGTCTGAGTACTTCCAGATAGTGTAAATCAACTGAAATTGCTGCTTTATGTAGATATGAAACAAAATGTATGTTGTTTAGTATAAAATACAGGCTCTCAATCTGTGGTTGGCAAGCAGATGTTGGGAGGGTGAAAGGTTTGTATACCCTGGCCTCCCAATCTTCCTAAAGAAAGAAAGATCCTGGCTAACTCATGGGGCTGAGAAACTGTGGCATTAGATAATAGTTCCCATCCAATGTTTGTCCCTCCCCGGATCCTGGCACACACATGGAAAGGCCTCCTACCTTAAGTCTCACTTGTTCTCTCCCATTCCACTCATCCCCCCTCTTCTCCCTCTACTCCCCCATCCTCTGCCTCCAGTCCCCTCTCCTCCCAACAGTGTAGTTTCCCATGTGTAATTTCTTTTCTTTACAAAAGCAGTTTAAGCATCTGCTAAATTTTCAGCCGTACTTAAATTACATCCCTGCACCCCCAAAAACCCACACAAACCCTGCCAGAGACACATTTTAGCATGAAGTCCAAAACTTTCTTAGATTTCTGCCCTGGGTAGGGCTTGAACTGATTGTAGCCAGGATGGCTGTAAGTCAGGTATAATAACTACTGTACTGGCCCTTGAGCTGCACCTATCCCGAAGGAAACCTACTGTGCTAGCAACTCTTTTGGCTACTGTCTGTGCCTGCACCATGTCATCCATTTGGCACATGCTCTGGAGGCATTCAGCTGGTTAGCTTTTCTGAATACCTCTTTTAATTTTGCTCCCTCATGGGTTTAGTGGCTGTCCAACACTAGCTGGTGTTCAGACAATTTGGGACATGATCAGAACCACAACTTGATCCTCAGGTCTATGCAAAAAACCATTGGCCAATTCTGTCAACACTGACAAACACAGTTTTCTTGTGGAGCCTAATCTTGGCAATTCCTTGCTGAAATGGACTGAAACGTAGACCACTGACTGTGCCCTGCAGGCAGCTCCCCCATTCCCCCTCTCACACCATGTTCCCAAGCAAAGAGGATGTCAGAGCACTCAGAAAAATTGACCTGTTAAACAGAAGGGAGTTTTCAGCCTTAACAATGGCCCAGCTACTGCTCCAGTGTAATTTGCAGCTGGATTCTGACACAGTGCTAATTAGCTTTTTTTTCACTCCCTTAAAGAGCTGACATCGCTCCAAGGACTATCAAGAAATAGTGTAGGCTATTCCCAGATCTATTGCTAAGATTAAAACACGCTGAAAAGAACCTTTGGTTACACACACACAAAAAAAAAAAAAAAAAAAAAGACAAGCCAGAACACATTTTCAGGCCTTAACACAACATATAGAACTAGAAGGCCACAAACCCAGGGTTTCTTTCCCTTGAAATTCATCATTCTGCCAATTGGTTGTGCTAACTGCTGTTTGCTGGAAGTGAAGCTGTCTGGCCTCCAGGAGAAGGCAGAGAAAGACAGCACTAATGATACAGGTCGTCAGCTATTAGCACAACTCTGTAGTGTGGATACAAGCTAGTGCCACTCAAGTGCTCCTAGTCTTCCAGTGCCTGCCCACAATTCCCTCTGTGTGTTCTGAATAGGCAGAAAGGTTCTCTCACAATTCCCTGACAAAGACTTCATAAGCCAGTTCAAGCGACAACAGCACTAAGAACCATGGGATGTGTCTCAAAGAAACTCTAGCGACACATACTAGTGAGTGCAGTGTTGTGGTACGCTGGGCAGAGTGCAGTCAGGCATGTTGGGCAAGATGTATCTTTATCAGTGTTTTTATCAGTGTTGTTCAGTGTCCGGCTCTGATATCAGTTTGGCTGCATGTGTGAATGCGTGAGTGAGTCTCTGAAAGCATGCTCCCTCAGGATTATCTCTGGCTTACATCTCTAGTGGGAACTCCATTAGCCCAGTGGTCTGGAGCATAGGCATACCCTGTGTCCAAGAGGTAAACTGAGGCAACACTCACGATTGAGGAAACCAACACGACCATGGATCTTTGTAGAAATGAAGATGCCAGGCTAGGCTTTATTACAACGTCACACTATGGCAAACGATCTATATCAATATATTTGTTGGCAGCATTGATGCTCTCAATGCAATGGAACAGCTCAACTGCCAGCAGGACTTGCTGTCACCCTCTTGGCCACATGAAGTCTGAACTCTAGGGTTCCTACTTTTATACCTTATCTGCTTTTGCATTAATTGGTCTGTGCATCCCTTCTTTGATGCCACCCCTTAATTTGATAGGTCCCTGGGCATCACCATCCATCAAGGTGTCATGATTTGGCCACACATCTCCTTTGCATAGGTCACTTATGCACAGCATATCTCTTTTGGCATGAAACCGGGCTAACACCACCTTTCTCCAAGTACATTCTCATCTTTATCCATATTATTGCAGTTTCAGCTTATTTCATGGCAATTTTGATGAAGTTATCATGGTCTCTTCAATTCATACCTAGTGTGCATGCCATTCAGGCCCGCTTTCTTGATTACTTCATTAGGCCTTGAGCCAATACCTAGATGCTTCGACTTATCTTTCTTAACCTTTTACTTTCTCCTACAAGTGTCACTGGTGTTTTGCAATACAGCCACTCGCACCCAAGACGGGTTAACTTGAGAGTGGTCACTTGAAAAGAGATGAGTCAAGTTGTCTCTGCAGTGCAGCATCCCCGCAGCTGATGCTTGTCTCGCTTACACAATGTAAAAGATTGTGACAGGGATTTGGGGGCCACATCATGTCTTGAAAGAGAGAGAGAGGGGTTTAAACATCATCCATCCTTCTCTTCCTGTAGACAAATGCAGATAGCGGGATATTCCTATTCTGTATCAGTACATGCCTACCTGCCTGCATCTGTGTGCTTGCCTATGCAGATGTTAGGGTGTGTAGATGGCCAAAAACTGTGTGCGTGAAAATCTCTTCTTCCACTCTGACATGCCATGACAGGAAGAGGCAGCCAATCCCCATCATTAGTAGTTTTCAAAGACCTTTCAGCCAATGATTTCAAAGGGCTACACAAACACTTTGTTGGCAAGATGCACAACTGATCCATGGAACTCATTGCCACAAGACATAACTGAGTCCAAGAGCTTAATAGCATTTTTAGAAGGATTAGACAGGTACATGGATGACACCGTCCACAGTTGCATTAAAGAGGACTGAACAAAGAGAAGGGGCATAAACTTTCCTGCTTCATATTGACAGGGATTAGGAAATTCCCCTCTGTGCAGGTTATCACATGATTATCTACTAAGGCGTGTTTGGTTGGTTGATTGGTTGGGCCGGGGGGGAGGGGTGTTGCAGTAGCTGAGCTATCTGGTACTGGCCACCAACAGAGATAGGACACCTCACTGGTCCAATATGGTCTGCCTGTTAATGATCTAAGAGTACTGGAGATGGGAAGCGGAAACCCCCATGCAGGGAGACGTCCCTGCACTAGCTCTGATCCATCTATCATGCTAAAAATAGAAGTTTAGTGGAGGCAGCATCCTCCGGGTCACTAAGCCCACCTGCCACTGCAGTTATGTTTCTAGTGTTAGCTCCATATGCTGAGGAGAATGATTGGCCCAGTCGCACAGGCTAGAGACCTGAGTGGCCTTTCGTATCGGAGGCAATCTATGAATGTGAGGAACTGTTTGCAATTCAATAGGCATCCTCAGAGTCTAGCGTGAAGTGATTAATAAAGAACTGAAATGCAAAACCGGAGCAACATTAATAAACTTGTCTGAGAACAGATGAAGGAGGAAGAAAAAAAATCTGCCTGCCTGCTCTAGACAATTAGGCTCTAAGTATGAAAACAAGCGTCTTGCAGGGATTCCACTGGAAAGGGGAAAACGATGGAGAGCTTTAAAACCTCTCCGCCCCCATCAAATCAAACATCTGACATTTCTGCAGGAAAGAGTGGCAAGGATCCGGCTCATGGTGAGTTAATTATGCAAAGCAAGCTCTGGGAAGGATGTTGATAGGGAACCCAAGCTGAGCAGAGGGGCAGGCAGTGTTCTCAACAAGCCCACGAATGAAAATTACTAATCAGAAGAAGTGAAATTAAAGCAATTATTGTCTTCTCCGTGTGTACACAACCTGCACAACTCATAAAGGCTAATGGAGTGTGGTGCAGGGCCCTGACGAATAGGAAATTGCTGGTTAATCACTGGGGAATGGATAATTTCCTAAACCAGTCTTCAGCTAATGACTTTAACACACTCTCTGAACACCACTTATATCAGCAGCAATTGTGGAGGAACTGTTTGGCAAAGCTAACCCGATTAATGAAATTGCTGTTCTCAGCTTGGACCAGGTCAGCAGCCAGAACAAGCTTTTGAAACAATAGCAATGGCAAGCGGATTCCAGGGATGAGTGCTGCTTAAAAGAAGTTTCACCTGGCATCATTTGGTGTGTGCCTTTTAAAGCACCAAGACACAGGACAGGGAAGGAATATCTTCTATTGGACTAACGTTTGTTGGTTAAAGAGATGAGCTTTCATCATACACAGGTCAATCTCATTTTCTGATCGCAAAAGGTACAGCGGTCCCAGTATCATCAAAGCTAAAAGCAAGGTGGAATAGATTGCTGTGCATTTTCCAAAGGGGCAGTCATGTCAGTCCACTTCACCAAACACACAAGGAGTCCCGTGGCACTTTAAAAGTCCCACAGGACTCTTTGTATTGCTGAGCCTGACTATTTAGCACATATTACAAGGGGCCATTCATGGTAAAGTGGCCTATTAACACCACTGCAATCATAGGACTAAAAGGAGTAAGTGGCTGAACTAGTGGTTTTCAACATGTGGTCTGCAGACTCTTTCTAAGAAAGGAGCATTCAATAGGTGGATCACTGATCAGATGAAATCAAAATGCTTTTCAATGGACCCTGAAATTTTTTTTATTTTACTTACTTTTTCTCAATTTTTAATTATTATTTTCTCCAAGGTCTGGACCTTGACTATACCTTATGGAAGAAGTTTGAACATTGACAAAAAATAATTGACTAGCTTTGGTCCAAGGGCTCTGCAAAAGGCTGTTGTTACCATAGAACAATGGCTTACAACCTGTGCCCTGCAGACCCCTGGGGTCTTTCCAAAGGCGTCGACATCTCCGGGGTTCTGCAGAAGAAAACAAAGTTGAAAACTGCACAGGTTTTGGAGCAAACTGATAAATTAAACAGTAATAAGTCATGAGGACCAAATGGTATCCACCCAAGAATTCTAAAAGAACTCAGAGTATGTCTGCACTGACAGTGGAAATTTCACTGCTGTCAGTTCATCCTTTTGTGAGCCGTTTGTGGCAAGTATGAACTTGCTGCACCGCTCCTGAAAGTCGGCTCTGGAAGTCCTGGGGACCAGGGGTTGTAGGGAAAGGCCGACAGCAAGCGACTTGTAATAGGATTTTCACTAATGTGCAGCAGTGGCTTTAAAAGTTACCACTAGCCATACAAGAAATTTTGTGTTCCTTACATAACTGGTGGTCGACTGCTGCTGAATTTGCCCCAAGTATAGACTAGGGCTCAGACATGAGATTGCAGAACTACTAAATGTGCTATGTAACTGATCACTTAAATCAGCTCCTGTATTGTATGACTGGAGGACAGCTAATGTAATGCCAATTTTTTTTAAAGGCTCCAGAAGAAATCTTGGCAATTATAGGCTGGTAAACTTAACTTCAGTATCAAGCAAATTGGTTGAAACTGTAGTAAAGAACAGAATTATCAGACACATAGATTAAAGTGATTTGTTGGGAAAGAGTCAACATAGTTTTTGTAAATGAAAATCATGCCTCTCCAATACACTAGAATTCTTAGAGGAAGTGAACGAGCATGTGGACAAGAGTGATCCAGTGGATATAGTGTACTTAGATTTTCAGAAAGCCTTTAACTAGGTCTCTCATCTAAAGGCTCTTAAGCCAAGTTAATGGCCATGGGATCAGAGGGAAGATCCTCTCCTGGATCAGTAGCTGGTTAAAAGATAGAAAGCAAAGGGGAGGAATAAATGGTCAGTTTTCAGAATGGAGAGGTATCTGCCAGGAGTCTGTATGGTGACCAGCACTGTTCAACATATTCATAAATGATCTGGAAGAAGAGGTAAATAGGCAGACAGCAAAATTTGGAGATGATACAAAATGACTCAAGATAGTTAAGTCCAAAGCAAACTGCAAAGAGTAACAAAGGAATCTCACAGAACTGGGTGACTGGGGAACATGATGAGAGATAAAATTCAGTGTTGATAAATTCAAAGAAATAAACTTTGGAAAACATAATACCAACTATATATAAAAATTAATAGGGTCTAAATTAACTATTTTACTACTCAAGAAAGAGATCTTGGGTGTCACTGTGGATAGATCTCTGAAAACATCCACTCAGTGTGTAGTGGAAGCCAAAAAAGCTAACAGAATGTTAGGAATCATTAGGACAGAGACAGATACTAAGACAGAAAATATTGTGTTGCATCTTGATAAAGCCGTGGTTCACCCACATGTTGAATACAGTGTACAGATCTGGTCTTCCTGTCAAAAAAAAAAAAGAGTTATTGGAATTGGAAGAAGTACCAAAATGAGCAAATAAATGATTATGTGTACGGAAAAGCTTCCATACTAAGAGAGATTAATAAGACCGTGATTTTTCATCTTGGAAAAGAGACAGCTGGGGGGAGGGGGAATATGACAGAGCTCTATAAAATCATGACTCCCATGGAGAAAGTAAATAAAGAAGTGATAATTTCCAGAGGTGTAGCTGTGTTAGTCTGTGTACAGCAAAAACAGTAAGAGTCCTGTGGCACCTTAAAGACTAACAGATTTCTTTGGGCATAAGCTTTTGTAGGCTCCAACCCACTCCATCAGATGCATGAAGTGGAAACTACAGTCAAGAGGCGTATATATACACATGCCAAGATGGAGGAGGGCAAGTGTTAGCAAAGCCAATTCAGTTAGGGTAGATGAGGTCCATTCACACCAGTTGACTTGCAGGTGATAACATGTGAACAGGGACAATTACTTTTTGTAATGTGCTAACCATTCCAAGTCCCTGTTCAGACCCAATCTAATTGTGTCAAGTTTGCAAATCAGTTCCAGCTCTGTAGTTTCACACTGAAGTCTATTTTGGAAGTTTCTTTGTTGAAATATGACAACTTTCAAGTCTGCTACTGATTGTCCAGGGAGACTGAAGTGTTCTTCTACTGGTTTATGGATGTTGCCATTTTTGATGATCGATTAGTATCCATTTACTTTTTTGCATAAGGGCAGTTCAGTTTGGCCAATGTACATGGCAGAGGGGCATTGCTGGCACATGATGGCGTATATCACATTAGTGGACATGCAGGTAAATGAGCCCCGGATGGTGTGGCTGATGTGGTTGGGACCTGTGATAGCATTACTGGAGTCAATGTGAGGGCAGAGTTGGCAACAGGGTTTGTCGCAGGGATGGGTTCCTGGGTTAAGTTCCAAAGGAGCAGCCGTGTTAGTCTAGTTCAGCAAAAAATGTAAGGAGTCCTGTGGCACGTAAAGACTAAGGGTATGTCTACACAGCACTTTTATTTCAAAATAACACTGGTTATTTCGAAATAATATATATTTGGTCCGCATGACATTTTCTTATTTCAAAAGGACAGATCCCGTCCTTTTGAAATAAGAACCTTTGTTTCGAAACAGGATAAACCCCAATTGTTTCGAAATGGCTGTTATTTCAAAATGGTTATTTTGAAATAAGGCCACTTGGACATGTTGTTTTGAAACAACTGTTTTGAAACGACATGTCCAAACGGCCTTATTTCGAAATAACCATTTCGAAATAACAGCCATTTCGATAGCAGGCTTCCCCTTAATTTGAATTAACATTTTCTTAATTTGAATTAACTTATTTTGAAATAAGGACTTTATTTCAAAATAACTCATTTCAAAATACTTATTTCAAAATAACAATGTGTGTGTATACATAGCCTAACAGATTTATTTATTGCATGAGTTTTCATGAGAGAAAATCCCACTTCATCAGATGCTTTTCTAAGGAAGGATTACTGATTGCTAGAGGCTAGGAATGGTTGACAAGTGGATGATTTGAGGATTACTTGGTCTTTTCAGTCTCTCTGAAAACAGGATACTGACCTACCTGGACCACTAGTCTGACGTATTATTGCCATTCTGATGATCCTGTCACTTTGTTTTCTGTAAGAAGCTCTAAGTACTTATTCAAGGACAGATAATGTATCTGGATTGTTTAGATTTCAACATGGCAGAGTAACTGTATATAAAGACCAGTTATTCTGGGTTGCCCTGAGACACTTTTGGAAGTGGCAGCTTATTAAATCACTGCCACCATTCGGAGCCATAAACTGTGATTTACCCATGGGTTTATTTTACCTGTTTTAACCTCTCAGTAATGTTAATTTCTTTTTCTTAGCTAGTAAATCTTTAGTTAGTTTACTATAGAATTGGCTGCCAGTGTTGTCTTTGGTTTAAGACCCAGAGTAGCAATTGATCTGGAATGAGCAACTGATCTCTTCAGACTGGGAACAACCTGATGCAGTATGATCTTTCCATTTATCACTAGCTTGTTTATATGGGTGGTAAGAGACTGGAGGGTTCAAGGGACCATCTATGACTCCTTGTAAGATCAGGATAGTAATCCAGGTGTTCACGTTTGTTACTGGCTTTGTGAAATCTAATTCTAGAACACAGCATCAGTTTGGGGTGTTTGCCTTGTTCTCTAATAGTCCACATACTTGTACCCACAAATCTATGGATGTCCCATATTATATCCACATGCACAGATGCAAATCAGATATCCATGGACCATTTTTGCAAATGCAAATCTGATGTGGATTCACATATTTGTATCCATAAAGGGCTCTAAAATCTGTTCCACCTTGCATTTAGCTGTGATGCTTAGAGCACCTTTTCTAGCCCTAAAGGGGTAGCTGTGTTAGTCTAGTTCAGCAAAACAAACAAAGAGTCCTGTGGCATTTTAAAGATTACCAAATTATTTTTTGCATGAGCTTTCATGGGCAAAGTCCCACTTCATCAGATGTCAGAGTGGAGAAAACTTATAGTATGGGAGGAGAAGATAAATCCTGTGATTACATTTCACTGCATCTGGTCAGATTACTTCAGCAAATCAAACAAGGTATATAGCTTCAAACACACAACATACCAGCAGAGATGGCTTTTGGGGTAGGTGAAACAGGCTCATGCCTAGGGTCCAAAGCAGTAAAGGGCCCCATTGCCTGCTTTGTCTACCCTAAAAGCCACATCTGGTGGTCAGCGGCAGGAGGAGGAGCTAGTCCTAGGGCCAGGGGCCAGCAGCGGGGAGCCAGAGACATGGGAGGAGACAGCAGTGTGGAAGTGAGGCTGTGGAGGACGGTCACGGGGGCCTCTAGGGGGCCCTGCAATGGACATTAGCCTAAGGCCTCTGATTGCCTAAGGCTGCCTCTGCCAGTAGGTGGTGAGGCTGAGAAAGGTGAGAACCACTCTTAGTAATGAAGAACAGCGAGGAGTCCTTTGGAGCGTTTAAAGTCTAATGTTTGTAATGGGAAAGCCAGTTCATGTCCTTATTCAGACCCAAGTTGATGGTATTGAATTTGCATATGAATTCTAACTCTGAAGTCTTCTTTGAAGCCTTGATCTAGAGCTGGGATTCCCACCTTTTTTGAGTATTAGGACCCCTTTTTAATGTCAAAAAATTTTGTGGACCCCCAGATGATAATAGTTGTTGTGGGGGACTGAATGCAGGTAGCAGTGCTGCAGAAAGGCAGTGGAGGGCCTGGCCTTTGCCAGCTCCCAAGGGATGGGGACATATCAGTTCATTAATTCAACATGGGGGACCACATTGGAAGGCAGGACACCTGTCACAGCCATGTGGCCATATGGGCTCCCCAGCTCTTTTCCCTTCTATGTTCAGAGCAGCATGGGCTCCCCTCTCCCCTCCCCAACCCTGCAGGCTCTCCCACGCCTCCCTTTTCCCTGGCCTGTAGGTCTCCGTTCCCCACACTGGCTCCCTGACCCCCTACCCCCTTCCTTTCCCTTACCTTCTGGTGGCAGGCAAAAAATCACTCTGAGTCACTGAGAGGCTGGACTCCTGCCTCTCCCCTCCCAGCCCGTTCACTGTCAGTCATTCAGACTGCTGGCCTTTGGTTGGCTCAGTCCCAGCTGGCCTTTCATTGACTTGTTCCCATGTGGGGCCCAGCCACTTTTTCCTTTTTTATTTGTGATTTGTGCAATGGTCTGTCAATCAAATTTGCATGCTGATTGCATGACAGTAAACAGTCGGGATGGAGGGGCAGTGCAGTGGCTCTCTGGAGCGGGTCTAGCCTGCATCTGCATCTGAGACTCTGATTGGTTGGCAGACCACAGCAGAGCTGAGCTGGGATTGGCTGGAGCACTTCCTTTGTTCCCTTGTGCTGTGTCTCTGATCACCAGAGTGAGTCAGAAGCACACCTAGCCCTGCTGTGCGAGGAGCCTGTCTTTTGAGTCTGCTGCTGCAAACAGCTTGCTGGCACAGCCCAAGCAGCAGCTTCATGGGCTGGATCAGTGCCTTTGGTGGGCCAGATTTGGCCCTGTGGGCCATAAGTTTGAGATCCCTGATTTAGAGCCCTCTCCAATGTGGAATGCTGGCCAGCAGCGGCTGGGGCTGGATGTATTCATGGACTCCTTGCAATAACTCTGTGGACCCTAAGGGGTCCCCAGACCACAGGTCGGGAACTACTGATCTGGAATAAGTGTGTTTTGAGAATATTTACAGATAAATCCACTACTGAGTGGCCTGGGAGATTAAAGTGATTTCCCTTTGTTTTATAAATGTTCTTATTTCTGATGTCAGATTTGCATCCATTTATTCCTTTGTGGAGAGACAGTGCAGTTTGTCTGATGTATAAGGCAGAGGAGCATTGCCGGCACATGATGGCACCAATCCCATTGGTGGATTAGCAGGTGAATGAACCTCTGATGGAGCAGCTGATTTGATTAGGTCCCATAATGGTATCATTATGATGGTGTTGATATGTGGGCAGATTATGGAAATCATTTGAATCCTCAAGGCTGGGGGCCCCTTTCTAGTAAAACAAAAAAAATTTGCAGCCCTTCCCCAGGGGTTGCATGGCGGTGCCACCATGCAAGCAGAATCGGGCCCACGCTGGGCAGAATTGTTCCCATGCAGCTCTCCTCCTAGGGAGCCGGGGCCACTGCAGCCATGGCCCCCTGCCTGTGCCTGGGAGCCACCACAGCCATGGCCCCCTCCCCCAGCCGGGGAGCTGCCGCGGCCATGGTCCCCTGCCCATGCCGGGGAGCTGCCGCATCCATGGCTTCCTACCCTGGCCAGGGAGCTGGAAGTGGCCATGGCCCTTGTCCCCTTCTCATGTTTCCTGCCCACCTGGTTCCCCATCCCAAACCCCCCCATGACCTTCCCCACCCTTTACCTGGCCACCCGATGGCGCTGCTGCACTTGGCTACCTCCCAGGCTGCTCTCCCTGAGCATGTTCTGCATGCTCAGGCAGGGCAGGAGTTTTCAAAACTCCCTGTCTGGGAGAACCAGAAGCCTGGGTCTCAGTGGGAACCTGGGAAATCACACACTGTTTCCTGAGTGCCCTAGAGGGGCAGTGCTTCCCTGCTCATAAGCATGAGTCTGAGTGTAGTACATGGAACTTTTAATGACATAAAGATATATATATATAGTCAATAACAAAACCAGGACTGATTTGGGGAGACAATACACAGCAGGATTCACACAAAACCAATAAGCAGGACTCACTCCACCATCGTGTACATAAGGCATGTCTTCATTTCTCCATTAAGTCCATACTGACCATCGTAGTTCTACCATCCATTTCTTGGGCAGCAGCGGGGCTCATCCAGTTCCCTCCAGTTGTCTTTCACCACCTCTGGGTCTGCATGCATCACCCGCTGGTCACTCACACCCCCACTGACACCATCTGCTGGCTGCTCGCACCGCCACTGGTCACTTACACCTTCCACTCGTGCTATCCACTGGCCACTCATCCCATCTGCTGACCACTGGCACCATCCACTGGTCACTCACACTTTCCACTGGTGCTGTCCACTTATCACTCACACCATCCACTGACAACTCAGCCTATCTGCTGGCACCATCCACTGCCCACTCACACTCCTGCTAGTCACTCAAACCTTCCATAGATGCCCACTGTCCACTTGCAAGATGCTCTCCAGAGGCAGCAACTTCTGATGGGCCTCAGTCAGCTCTTTAATGAATTCAATTCTTAGAGAGAGTTTCAACCTTCTAGTGATTTCAGACTTCAGCTGTTAGGATACAAGACACTGCTCTCTGATCAAAACAACAGAAAACTCCACAAGGAGTCATTAAATCTGTCTTTTAACAATGAGCGGGACATTAGGCATTGCCTAAACCAGGGGTCTCAAACTCAAATCACCATGAGGGCCACGATATTGGCCTGAGGGCTGCACCCTGAAAAGTGCCCTTCCCCAGCCCAGGGCCCAATCCGGTCCAGCAGCGCAGAGCCAGATCTGTCCCCAGTGGCCTTTCTGTGGTGGCTAGGGATGGATCTAGATGCCTGCTACTGGACGGATCCAGCTCCCCACCCCTTTGGCCTGCTGCTGGCTTCCCCCAAGTTGCCCCAAACGCCCAACCACTTCCTTAACCCCCCATCCTGCCACCAGCTCCCTGCTCTCCTCCAGGCCCTTCCCTAAACCCTGCATGGTGCCACCAGCTCCTCATGCTCTTCCCTAAACAACCCCCAGAGTGCCACCAGCTCCCCATGCTCCCTTGGTCCTTCCCTACTCCCCCCAAGTGCCATGGCCTTGTTATGGCCCTTGTCTCCCTCACCCCGCCCAGGGGCTTTCTGAAGCTTCCCCACCACAGTGCCCCCATGAACCTTCCCCACATGCTCAGGCTGCCCTCCTTCCGGCCTGAGCGTGGGTGAGTGGTGGAGCTCCAGGCCGCAGTTCAGCTCCTCCCTGGCAGCGTCTGATGACACAGGGGGCAGGGCAGGCAAGGTGGTGCAGCCCACCCTCCCCCAGAAGCACTCAAGCTGTGGAGTATCCAGCCAGCACAGGGGCTTGGTGCTTGAAAAGCCCTGTGGGACAATTTTGACCCACTGGGTGAAGTGGTTTGAAACCCCTGGATTCCAGGAGTCATCAGGGGCCACAGGAGGTAATGCTGGGGGCCTCATGCGGCCCACGGCCCACGTGTTTGAAACCCCTAGCCTAAACTAACAGCACACCCCACCCCTTCCTGCTACTTTTACAAAGCTGAAAACAGGGTTGGTCACTCTTTTTGAGTTCTGCGTTGCTGATGGCAACTTTCCAGCAGAGCAGGCTAAACACAGTTTATACAATCAAAAGATAGCATGTCATGAAAAGACAATATTTCATTTCTCCTTTCAGTTAAAACACTGAATTTGAAGAGTTGAAACCCAAACCAGCCACACATACAATTTCCCATCATGCCCAGCACCTGGGCAAATTCATCCATATACAGTGAAAATTATGCTAAATACCTAATTGTGTTCATGCAAATACAAAGCTGATGCAAATTGGGAGCTCCCCTCTTAATTGCTAAGCAAGAGAAATGCCCAGCCTCTAGTCTAGACCTTGCTTACATTTAAATTTAAGCAAGGGTTAGAAAGAGATTTTTATATGTATTATAATAGGAGGTAAAATGGGTTTTTTTACATGGTTCAAGCATGATTTGTTTTATTGCTAAAAAATCATCTTATCTTCATTTTATATATAATATATTAACTGACTGATTTTTGGGATTGGGGATTGTGATTTTTTTGGCAATACAGGGAAATCTCTCTCTCTCTCTCTCTTGCAGAATTTCTGGAATCTAAGGTTTTTGCAGGTGGAACCAAGATAAAAATGCAAGAAATGATGCAAGAGTGGGTGGATGTGAGCATGGCAGGGTGGGAGAAGAGAGGAGTTAAAAAAATAGTTCCATTCAGGGTTCTAGTTTGATCCAAAACAAAACCTCAGTTGCAGCATGAGCCAAACTGAAAATGTGCAGCTAGTCAGTGATTCTAGCTTCTCTGAATACCTCTGAATTAGAGGATGCTAGGTTTGCAAATGCTGGCAAGAGTTGCCAAATGTCAATGGGTCTGAGCTGAGAAAGCAGGAGGAGTGTCACACTATTTAACCTCTTCCTTGCCATCATCTGCTCAAGCTTCTGTGCTGGGGGGGGGGGACGACTCTGGCAGCACTGGGGGTTTTGGAGAGGGAGGCAGATGCAAAGCCGTTAATATAGTACAATACTCTGCCTCCCAAATTAACCTTCTCACCTAAATGGTTATTTGCTTGCTGTGAAATGGGGAGGCCCCATGCTTCAATAAGGGCCTGCCCTGATGTCTAGTTTGACTGCAGTATCTGTAAGTGGTTCTGTTCTGCTGCTATGTGTGGGCTATTCATCAGTCCTTACAGCCATGCTCCTTGAATTGTTGCAGCCTGTCCCTACACCTGCACAATCTCCTCTTCCATTTGCCGCAGCAAACCCATCTGGCAAAAAGCTGGACCTGTGGTGATCATGGACAAGCCCAGGTGGCCCACAGGAAAGTGTGCTTATGGTTCTCACTTCGGTCTAACCCAGGGGTCAGCAACCCCCAGCACCCGTTGTGGCCCAGGCCACCTGGGATAAGTTTCTGAATGTGCCAAACTCAGGGCAAGCTGCAAAACCAGGGGCCAGACCCCCAAACCACTGATGGGTGGTACTTAAACCAGTCTCCCAGTCAATGACAAAACATGTTTCTGATTCCCCACTCTGGTCATCACCAAGCATAACAAAATAGAAACGGCCCCCTTTATTGCACATCAGCTCCTTGAGTCCCCATCTAGTCACTGGGTCTCTTAAAGAAATAGATTCTCCTGACCCCAAAGGGTCAGCTGCATCACCCAGAATAATATAGGCTTGGATCTTACCCAAAAATACCACACTGCTAGCCAGTGTTTTAGTAACTATAACTAAAGGTTTGATATAAAAAGAAAACAAACAAAATATAAAAGATGTCAAAGGGTCAAAGTAAATTACATACATACAAATGATTCAGAGTCCACGGAAAGCAAGTCCTTGGAGAAGCTGCAGTTTGCAGTTTAGTCCAACTCCTCTGGTATTCACCCAACACCTGCGGGGGGCCCAGACCTTTGTTCAGTCCCAGAAGAATATTTCCAGAGGAGGGTGTTGGTTGCAGACTGAAGACAAAATTGAGATGGGGCTGCTGCCTTTTATCAACTTTGGCTTTCCCCATTCTCTCAGAGTCCTTGCCAAATCAAAATGGAGTTAAGTCACATGGTCAGTCTGGGTGACTCATCAAACAGGATTCTTCCTAGGCCTGCTGTAGCTGGGAGTTCCCCTGATGGGCCGTTAAGAGGACAGTGGTTTTGCAGACACCCAGTCTGGGATTGCCTTAGAATCAAATAACTTGGAACACATATAAAACAAATAGGTTCCTAATTTGTAATACAGATACGATACCTATATATAAACCATATAATCATTCCTAGCAGATTACAGCCTTTCTATTGATACCAAAAATGGTATGTCACATATGGATTATGGCAAATATGAAATATTAATGAGAGATGATCATAAAAAGTCCCCTAGATCCAGTCAGTGTCAAACCCGCGCCAAAAATGGCTTGGAGGCCGAGCCTGAGTGGCACGCAGTGCTACTCAGTCTCCCCAATGGCCCTGCTCCACCAGTGCTGTGTGGCTGGAAGAGCCATGTTCAAGGTCCCCTGCTAGGCAGGGCTGGAGGGGAGAGGGGTGAGTTGGCCAGTGCACTTCTGGTTCTGACCCTGGACCCGGAAACCAACCACTGGCAGGGGTGAGAGTCGGCCCCTGGAGGCCGCCTGCCAGTGGGGGTGAGTGCCAGCCCTGACTGAGACCCAGAGGCCACCCGTTGGTGGGGGCAGGAGCCAGCCATGACCCCAGCCCTGGCCCCAAACCAGAGGCATGGCCTTGCCCCCTTTTGGCCCCAACCCAGCACCTGCTGAGGGTGTGGTGAGCAGGGCTGGCATGGGGGGGCTGGCAAAGGTTGCCAATCCCTGGTCTAACCTTACATTTACATGATCCCATATAGTGTTTGCTTAATCTGCGTATGTCAACATTGATGTGAGACTCCCACAAAAGCTCATGTGATAAATAAATTTGTTAGTCTTTAAAAGTACCACAGGACTCCCTGCTTCTTTTGCTGAACTAGACTAACATGGCTACCCCCTTTGGAACCTGAATCTATCATCTTTAGGACAGTGCTTTGGAAGGTAGGATAGAACAAGTAGAAGTTACTAAGTTGCCAGGTAGCAGAGACAGATACCAAGCCTTTCTATACAGGTGGCAGCTTCTTTTTTTGGAGTGATGCAATCCTGCCACTAAGAGCTAGCGATATTGCATGAAAAAGCAGCACTGGTGGGTGTCTCTACTTTGCAGTCCAACGGGTGGTTACAGCTTACATAGACCAACCCATGCTAACATGGCACAGAAGAGCAGTGTAGACATGGCAGCAGGGCATCAGCAAGGCAAGTAGGTACTTAGAGCCCCATCATGCTTGGACAGCCCCCACTGATATGTCTATGCTTGTTAGCCAAGCTCACATTGATGAAGTTAGCATAGGATGTCTACCCATGTTGCCATTGTACCTCAGACTGCAGTGTAGACAAAGCCCTTAAGGAAAGGTGAAACAGGCACAGGTTCCAGACAGGTGCCTCTTTGGGGAAGGAGTGGTTGTTAGTTTCTGAAGGAGGCCTCCTTGAAGATAAGCTGGCATCAATTTCTGCAGGGTTTGATTGCAAACTAAAGAATAATATAAATTTCAGCAGTGCATAATTTTCTTTCCACGCAGGGATCATTGTATTTTTTACCATGTTTGAGAAGAAAAGGACAGTTCTTGGCTATAAAATTGAGCATCACTAACACAGGAAAGAAAGGAGAGTTGAATCCCCAAGCTGCCACCCTTATGGGTTGGCAGTAAAGCACAGCCACTCAAGACAGACTCATGGGTATCAGGACTCTGGCTCCTCCACCACCTGCTGAACTCACCCAAACACCTCCTAGACTGATCCATGGAGGAAGTAGCCACAGCTTCTGAGAGCTCTCAGCTGCCTAGTGTGGAAAGCAGAATATAAAGTTACTTCAAAAACCTTAGAGTAGGACAATATAGAGAGAAGCAGATCCCTGAGGGAAAGTGCTAGAGAGGGTACACTTTCTTATGGTGCTCTGAGGCAGTAAGGAGCCCACTGTCATTACAACAATGGTTGGAAGCATAAAAACGGGCACCTAAATTTGCCCACTGAAAACTGCATTGGCAGTTTATCAAGAGCTCATAGGCTGTACCTAATTAGCATAGTATTGATTGCATCTACCCTGGGCTTGACTTGCCAAAGGCACCCAACATGCAAACTTACCTCAGTTTTTCCTTCATTAGTTCCCAGAAATAGTGTGAACAGCCTTCCCAAGAATAAATACATCTCTTAGGGACTCGTTTCTTATAAAAGTTCCATGCATATGACCATAGTAAAACAAGTTGAGCAGCCCATCAACAACCAGCCCAGCATCTCTCCCCGTGTTTCTCCATTAGCCCACTCTGACCTTCTGGCTTCAGCTCTCTAGCTCTGAGAGCTAGCAGAGCTCTCTTGTGGCCATGGCCTTCTGGCTCAGGAAAGTCAGCAAGGTAGCCCTTCCACTGACCTCCTGGTAATTCCTCTCACTTTCTATGGAGGGCCCGCAGCATCTGCTGCTCTCTGCAGCTTTCCCTGAGACTTTATTCCTTCATCTGACTCCCCAGCAACTCTCACCTGCCCTGCCTCTGACTGCTCCTGACAAGTCTCATCCCTATCATAGTCTCCCTGATTTTTTACAGCTCCAGATGCTGGCCTGACTCTCTTATTTGGCCAACCTGGGAGCACTTATTCTGGTACAGGAGTCCTAGCCCTGCTTCATTTCCAGGGTCTGGCTAGCCAGTCCCAGCACTAGGATTTCTTGCTGACTGTTTCCATTTCCCTGACCACAGTTGCCTTGTTCAGAAATCCAAGTCTGCCTTGCCAGCCAGTACTGCACCCAAAAGCAGCTGTCTCTGGGCTCCCTCCTAGGGCCACGCTCACTGCTGCCTCCCTTGCTTTCTTCTGGCTTTCTCCTTGATTTAGGTCTCTGATGCACAAACACATACAGAGCTGCAGCCAGACACCCTCCCCAAGCTGCTGTTCACAGCTTTGCTTGCTGGGAAGTGCCTTGATTGGTGGCTTCTCTTGTTCCAGCCATCACTGGACAAAGGGCTGTTTAATTGTCCCTTCCATGCAGCCTGAATGAAAGTGCTCAGAGCACTCTGCTTTAATCAGATCTGTGACTGATGATAGGCAAAGTGGCTGAGGCAATAGCTTTTAATGGACTGCTGGGGCCAGTGTGGGGGTCCTCTGAGGGCTCTGTATGCCACAGATTGGATTGGCAAACTCTGCAGGTGATGTGAAGTTTGGACTAATTTCTGTTGGTGAGACAGACAAGGTTTCATGCCTCCATCACAACAATACAGAGTGTGAGGCACACAGATACTTTAGCAAGGGTCACCATAGTCTGTGTGCAAACCAGACAGCTGAACAACGTCAGCCAGATCTGCCAGATTACAGATGTCAACAGGGAGGCTGGATATTAAAAATCCCACCCAATGTGTAGCAGTCAGCCACAGCAGTGCAAATGGTGGATGCCAGCTGCCCTATAGGACCCACATTTTTCTCTGCTGGAGACAACCACTTCTTCCTGGGTACAGCTCCTTCGGGGCTCTCCTGGGAAGTACAACTTCAGGCCTCACAAGATAATGGTTGGTGACAAAGGAATTGCTAGAAGCCTGTCAGGCTCCAGGCATGGACAGTCAATCCCATCTGATGTCAACCAGTGAAGGAGGCCTGGCACCATTAGGAGGTATGGCTCTGAGACTGGGACCAGAAAAGATAAGCAGATGCACAAACCCAAGCAGCATTTGCACAAGGACTAGATGCGCTTTCAGAAGCATCATTCTGATGTAAGGCAGGTCTAAGGCTATGGCCAACAGCTGCCGGGGGAGGGGCAGGGGAGAAGAGTGCATCTGATCTGCATGGTTCTGCATTAGCATGAGCACAAAAAGCGCAATTAGATATAGCATAGTCTCACTGGTGGGTGCAAGGCATGATGGTTAATGGTATTTTGGTTTATTTGGTCACAATCTGTCAATACCTGTAATTTTACTGAAAGGAAACATGAAATATTGTCTTTTGCAATATGCTACTCTTTTGATTGTTCAGACTTTGTTTAGGCGTGTTAAAGGGTGAAAAGCCACCATTAGCAATAAGGAACTTGAAAGAGGGGGACCAACCCTCTGTTTTCAGCCTGATAAAAGCAGAAAGGGGTGGGGGTTAGCATTAGTTTGGGTTAGAGCTATGCCTGAGGCACTGCCTCACTCCCCACCCCACTGTTGATGGACAGATCTATGGCCAGGCTTCTTGTGGGGCCTTCCTTTTGTTATTTTAATTGCAGAAGCTGTTTGCAGCTGTTCTGAATTTAAGAGCTAAAATCACTGAGAGGAGACACTCTCTTTGAGCTGAAATAACTGAAGAGCAGCCAGCAGATGGTTGGACAGCAGGAGTGACCAGTGGGCACAGCTAGCGGCCAGTGAGAGTGGCCAGTGGAGGGCTGGACAGTGTGGGTGACCAGTGGGCAGAGCTGGCGGATGGTGAGAGCAGCCAGTGGATGGCTGGACGGTGGGAGTGACCAGAGAGCGGCTCTGGCAGACAGCAGTGCCAGTGGACAGCATGAGTGACCAGCGGGTGGTGCCAGTGGACAGCTGGCATGAGGGACATTCCCTACATACCCTAGGGTTTTGTTGGGAATCCTGTTCTGCACTGATTCTTCAGATCAATGCTGGTTTTGCTACTGAGTTTATATGCTCTGTTACGCTGTGTGGGGTTTTGGTGGGAATCATGTTCTACACTGTTTCCCCAAATTGGGGCCTAATTTTGCTATTGTGTCTTTACATTCTTTTCTATAACTATTAAAGCTTTGTATGTTACACTCATTCTTGCGAGCGGGGAAGCATTACCCCTTTGGGGTGCCAAGGGAATAGTGCATAATTTCCCAGAAAATTGGGTGGGGCTCGAGCCAGCTGGTGTTGTAACATTATTTGGACACTCCTAGAAACAGAACCTGGCCCTTGTTCTTCCATCTCGCCTGGCAGAAGGGTTACACTAAGAATGTGCCAGGCAGGATGCATTCACCAGGGCCCTGATTCTGTGCTCAGCGGCACCCTCTACAGCCACATTGACTTCCCTGGGGCAGGAAGGATGTAAATGACGGCAAATCTGCTGTTTATTTTATGAACGCATGGCCCAATTCTGTCCCAGGAAATACATTGTGTACATTTTTACATGGTAAGCAGGTCTATAATTTAAATACATAAAACAACACGAAGCACTCATGTACCATGCTACAGCTGGGAGATCACACTGAGCAGCCAGCCATTACACTGCGCCCACCTCTTTGCCTGCCAGTGGCGACATACTGGATGAGAAACCCACAGAGCCTTAGAAAGGAAGACTGCACAAGAGGTGGGTTATAGCAACAACTGAAAAAATAAGCGCCAAGTAAGGAGATTAAAATATGATTATTTTCAAGACAAGACTTTAGAAATGTCTTGCCTTCAACACATCCCTAGCTGTGACTGAGGCTGATGTCTCTTTCAGCAAGGAGCAGACACTTTGCTAATACATATTCAGAGAGGCAGACCCAACTGAGTCAAAGGAAATTCAGCTCAGTGCTGAGATTGCAAGAGAAAGGCAGAGACTTCAGATGCTGCAATTAACCAAAGCCAGAAAAAGTGACTGAATTTGCACACTACAGCTGCTTTAAAAGCCTTCTTCCAAGGGAGTTCAAAGGGGAGCCACAATAGCTAGAGCTGGTCAAAAAATGGGGGTTTTCCTTTAAAAACATTTTGAAAAAAACAACAAGCTTTTGTCCAAAACTGACCATTTTTAGTCATTTCAGCTGAAACCCCAAAAAGTTCAGCTGGAAACAAAATGGATTTTTTTTTAACAAAATCTAAATGAGTTTTATTTTGCCAAAAACCTAATTTTCCACTGAAAAAACATTTCAAAGGAAACTTTTTAACCAGCACTGCTTCATCTGATTGTTAAAATGATAGCTATATATTCTGATTAATTATTCCTCTTCCAGATGCGCTTGAAAATGTTAATAATTTACCCTTGCAATGAGATGCAGCAGTTAGGTTTCTCTTTACCTATGAAAAGTATAACACTGACACTACACTGAGAAATGCATATTTTATATGAATCATCATGTATCTGGGGGAGGTAAAAGGAGAAAAGGAATGAAAGTGGCACGTTTTATTCTTTTCAGAAGGAGAGCCTGAAAAAATTTTTCATTTAAAAAAAATCTGCTTCTTTTTTACCTTAAAAATGCAAGTCTTGTCTGTTGTGGAAGACTCCATAACTAGAAAACTAGTTCCAAAGGAGTAGGCATGTTAGTCTAGTTCAGCAAAACAAACAAGGAGTCCTGTGGCACTTTTAAAGAGTAACAAATTTGTTTATCGCATGAGCTTTCATAGGAGAAAATCCCACTTTGTCAGAAGCTTGAAGATGGGGAATTTTCATCCTCCTGTAAATTCACCATCTTCAAGCATCTGACAAACTGGGATTTTTCTCCCATGAAAGCACATGCAATAAATAAAGTTGTTAGTCTTTAGTGCCACAGGACTCCTTGTTTGTTTCTTTTGGAAAACTAGTGAAATTCTGCCACCATAAAAGTGCCGGGACTAAGGCCTTGATAAAGTTAAGCTTGCACATGTGCTTAATCAACGGCCTTACTCTGTTGGAGCTTGCAATGAGCAATTGAGATTTTGAGCTTATATTTCCCAACAGGTCCAACCCAGCAGCAGTAGTGTCCTTTAGAAGGGGGCCTGCCTCTTTAAGACTAGGACACAGACACATCTGTGCTAGGTGAGGAATAGAATAGGATAGAATAGAATAGAATCATAGGGTTGGAAGGGACCTTGTGAGATCATCGGGGTCAAGCCCAAGGAAGCCCCACTTCCAAAACCAATAGCAATCCTAGAACAATGGGAGAACTGCTGAGGAAAAAGCATGGAGCACCCCACAGAAGCACAGGAGGAGCAACCGAGCGGACACTGGAAAAGGAATGTGGTTAGGGTGAGACCAGAGCTGGGGTGGAGGAGTAGAAAAATACTTGAAGGTTAAGAAAATGGACCACTTGGGAAGAAATGGCTTGGCCCAGTTTGGCATGGACAAGAGTTTATGTTCTAGATGTAGCCAGAGGGCTGACTCATTGCAATAAGTCACCTTGATAGCTGGAGTAGGCTAAAGATTATTGTCAGGAAACTGAGGTGGAGTGCTGCAATGCTGGGTCTTGCTGTGTGTGGGGGTGGGGGTTGCTCTGAGCAGGGATGGATTAAGGACCCCAAAGGTCTTGAGCTTTTGGGTGGCCCCCCAGTCTGTGGCCCCACTGTGGGTCCCCCTCCCTGCCTGAAGCCCCAGTCCCCTGCATGGTGGCTGGGGTGTGGGGCAGGTCAAGGTCCTGGGACCAGTGGCTATGGTCCATGGGGTGTCCTCCAGGAGCACTGTCAGGCAGTTGTGCCTGAGTCCCCAAGGCTCTGGCCATGCCATGCTGAGCCACAAGAGCCCCCTGCATGGAGGCCCAAGAGTGGTCTTGAGGGCCACGCTGCATGCCAGCCAGCCCCATCCCCAGCGGGCAGCAGACACACGCCAGCCCACCCTCTCCCTGGGGGCAGACCAGGACAGAGGCACCACAGCCTGTTGCAGCCTCTGGCCCCAGGCCCCGGCCCCCACCCAGCACCAGCACCCCAGCTCCGCAGGGCCAGATCAGCAGGGGATTTAGGGGCTGCAGCCCAGGACCTCCTTTCAGGCTGGGCCTTGGGGATGCAGCCACTAAAGCCCTTGTGTTAACTCAGCCTGGCTCTGAGTGGAGAGTCTTTTAACAGTGCTGCTATGTTGTTTACTAGGCTCTGATATTCTTAATTCAAACCGGACTTACAGAACATAGTGGCTGAAACAGCCGAATGCTGGCTACACAACAGCTGCCACAACTGCTACCACAGTTGGAGCTTTGAGGTATGGGAATTAAGCAGGGGTTAAAGTAAGGAGGAATGCACCAGCACGCAGTTCAAGGACCCCCTATTTTTAGGCTGGCAGCATTCCAGGGCCCCTAAAAACAGAGGGAGCACCAGAACGCTGTGTTCAGGGCCCCCTAAAAATAGCACAAGCAGCCAGAATGCAGAGTTCTGGTGGTTCCACCTTAAACCCTGTTCCACCTTAAGCCCAGCCAGCAGAGAGCTGTGGCAAGCTGGGAGTTTGTGAATCCCCCCTGCTGCAGGGTGGAGCAGCTTGTGGCTGAAAGCAGCTTCCAGCCAGTCAGGCAGCCTGCAAACAGCAACGGTAAGGGCTTTGGGGGGGCTGCTGGGGGGTTTTTGTGTGTGTGTGTGTCTGGGGGTGGGTATTGGGGCAGAGGGTGGGTTCCGGGGATGGTATTGCGGGGTCCACCACAAAGTTCCCTCTAAGCTGTGTGGCCACGCAGCCCCCGCCGCTGTCTGGCACAGGGAACACTGCTGGCCGCGCATGGCGGGCAGCTGTAGTCCTGGCTGAGAATGGCTCCAAGCTGGAAGTTTTTAAAACTCCCACTCAGAGTAAGCTTTCACTGAGCATGCCAAGAGACTCTGTGCATGCTCAATGAAAGCTCCTCCGGCCAGAGGAGCAGCCGGTGGGCCAGGTTGAGCCACTCCAATGGCAGGGTAAAGGGGCAGGGGGGGGATTGGGGACAGGACAGGGGCAGCCAGTGGACGGTTGGAGGGAAGAAGGGGTTGGGCCGCCTGGGGGGATATGGGTGGATGGGATTGGGCAGATTTGGGCGGTGACTGGGGGAGGCAGGATCGGGCCGGTGGGATGGACAGGATCAGGCCCGCATGGGGGGTGCTGCACAGCAAGCAACATATTTGTTCAGCTGTGTTAGGGCCTTAGAGGGAACATTGGCCCACCTGTGCCAAAACGGGGGCTCACCCATGCTGGGGGGGGCACCTGTGCCAGAGGGGGGCCCACCCATGCAGGAGGGTTCTGAGGCCCACCAAACTGTACTTTAACCCCTGGAATTAAGGTTCCAGAAAATCTTCATGTCATCCTAGGCTTACACAAAGGGACTGAAAATCTTGGCTTTCTTTTACCATTTTGTTATTGTTGCCATCCATTTAACCCCACTGCCCATAGGGGTTTTAGTACAAAGGCTGTCTTTGTTAAACCTTCAACACCCCTATATTCATGGATTCAAGCTGACAGTAAGCATGGCCCAAGCATTCCTCAGCACAATCCAAGGAGGCCAAATTTAGCAGGTTTTTAGTTTAAGGCCAATAGGAACCACTATTCTACTCTGATCTCTTATGTACCAAAGTCCTTACATTTCACAGTACGCCTGCACTGAGCCCCCTTTGACACTGCAGTTATCATAGACACCGGGGGCTGGAAGGGACCTCATGAGGTCATCTAGTCCAACCCCCTTCCCAAAAAAGCAGGACCACTCCCACTAAATTAGCCCAGCCAGGGTTTTGTCCAGCCTGGCCTTAAAGATCTCCAAAGACGGAGATTCCACTACCTCCCTAGGTAGCCCATTCCAATGCTTCACCACTTGCCAAGTAAGAAAGCTTTTCCTAATATCCAACCTTGGCCTCCCAAGCTGCAACTTGAAACTGTTGCTCCTTGTTCTGTCCTCTGTTACTACTGAGAACGGCTGAAATCCATCCTCCCTGAAGCATACCTTCAAGTAGTTGAACGTTACTATTAAACGTTCCATCAGTCTTGTCTTCTGCAGGCTAAATAAGCCTGGTTCCTTCAGTTTCTCTTCATAGGTCTTGTGCTCCAGCCCCTTGATCACTTTTGTTGCCCTCTGCTAGACTCTTTCTAATTTGTCCACATCCTTTTTGTAGTGGGGAGCCCAAAACAGGACACAGTATTCCAGATGCAGCCTCATCAGTGCCGAATAGAGCGGAATGATCACATCCCTCGATCTGCTGGCAACACTTCTGATGCAGCCCAGTATGCCATTGGCCTTTTTGGCAGCAAGAGCACACTGCTGACTCACATTCAGCTTCCCATCCACCATGACCCCCAGGTCCTTTTCTGCACTGCTGCTAGTTAGCTGATCGCTCCCCAGCCTGTAGCAGTGCATGGGGTTTTTCCATCCCAAGTGCAGGACTTTACACTTGTCCTTGTTGAACCTCATGAGATTTCTATTGGCCCACTGCTCCAATTTGTCAAAGTCTCTCTGAATCCTGTCCCTGCCCTCAGCGTGTCTACCATTCCCCCCCGCCTCTGTGTCATCCGCAAACATGCTGAGTGTGCAATCTATCCCATCATCCAGATCATTAATGAAAATGTTGAACAGAACTGGCCCCGAGACCGACCCCTTGGGCACACCACTCGTTACTGGTCGCCAACTAGACATGGAGGCATTGATCCCTACACGCTGAAACCATTGATCTAGCCAGTTCTCTGTCCACCTTACAGTCCACACATCCAACCCACACTTCCTTAACTTGCTGACGAGAATGCTGTGGGAAACCGTATCAAAAGCCTTCCTAAAGTCAAGGTATATCACATCAACAGCTCTTCCCGCATCCACAAATCCACTCATCTCATCATAGAAGGCGATGAGGTTGGTCAGGCATGATTTACCCTTGGTGAATCCATGGTGATTGTTCCTAATCACTCTATTTTTCTCCAAATGTTTCAGGATGGATTCTTTGAGCACCTGCTCCATGATTTTTCGAGGGTTTGAGGTGAGGCTGACAGGTCTGTAATTCTCTGGATCCTCCTTTTTACCTTTCTTGAAAATAGGCTGTATATTTGTTTTTTTCCAGTCCTCTGGCACCACCCCCGTTCACCACGAGTTTTCAGAGATAATGGCCAGCGGTACTACTATCTCATCAGCCAACTCTCTCAGCACCCTCAGATGCAGTTCGTCTGGCCCCATGGACTTGTGCACATCCAGCTTCTTTAAGTAGTCCCTAATCTGACCTTCTGTTACCAAGGGCCTCCCTTCTTCTCTCCAATCTGCCTTACTCAGTGTAGTGGGCTGGGAGCTGGCCCTGCCTGTGAAAACTGAAGTGAAAAAAGCATTGAGCACTTCAGCTTTTTTCTCATCCTCCATCACGAGGATACCTTCCCCATTCAGTAACGGACCTACACCATCCCTGATCCTCTTCTTGTTATTGACATACTTGTAGAACCCCTTCTTGTTTTCCTGCACATCCCTTGCTAGCCGCAACTCCAATTGTCCTTGTTGAACCTCATATGTTGTTTAAAAACGATAAAGCATAGAACTCCTACCTTTTTCTTCAAGTCCTTTGGCACTTCTTCATAGATCCCAAAGATGAAAAAGAAGACATAAGCTTATCATTATTACAGGTCGTTCAGAGGTTATGTTGAGCAACCCCAGATGGTTTACAGAGGATCAGGAAAGGCAATTAATATCAAGGGTCAGGACTTCTTAGACTCCAGAGATATACTTGGTTTCTAATGAAGTTTGTGGTTACTGCTGAAATTATTTGGCAACTCTCCCCAAGCCAGACTGGGAAAGTGGTGTGCAGATTAATATTTCCACAAGAATGAGACCAAATTCCTGTCACATTTCACAGCAGAACCAAAGCTTTTCAAGCAGATAGGAAAACAGATAAATAAATAACCAAAACAATGAGAGGGCCAGAGTTTCACACACAGGCAAATGGTGGGTTATTTACCAGTAACCGTCCTTGTTCAAGATGGGCTGCTCGGATCCATTCAGTAATAGGTGTCTCTGTGCCAGAGCACCGGATTGGTCGGAAAATCTTGTCCTAGCCTGTCAGAAGGGGGGAGGTGGGCACCGTCCCTCACGCCACCCGCAGCTATATATACGGCCACCTCCCTGCCCCCTTGTCAGTTCCTTAGAGTCACCAACTCCAGAAGCGGGGATAGAGGGGAGGGACCTGAATGGATCCAAGCAGCCCATCTTGAAGAAGGACAGTTACTGGTAAGTAACCCACCATTGTTCTTCGAGCACTGCTCGGATGCATTCAGTAATAGGTAACTACTAGCCATGCTGATGGATGGCTGGTGGAGTTGGTACTTCCGCCTTCAGCACAGCAACAAGCCCCATAAGGTAGAGGCCCCACAGCAAGATGCTCGCCGGAGTCAAGAGGTGAGCTGGCTCTGATGGGCCCAGAAGAAGCAAGAGCTGAGGGTCAACCCAAAACAGGGCAAGACCGAACCCACTCAGGCAGAACGTATAAGCAGTTTGGACAAGGTCACCAGAGCTGGAGAAAAGGATGCAACCTAACAAAAACGGGTTGCTTAGGTGCTCTGCATAGGACGAAAAACATGGAATGTAACCAACAGACTACAATGTCTGGGCATAGGCCATGTCATGTGGACTCAAAGGAGAACACTAAAAGCTAGCACATGAGACTAGCCATATGGGCATGTCTCGCGCGAGAACAAAAAAAGGATAGGCATAGAGCGCCCGAAGGCTTTGCAGGAGCCATGTAGTCATGGACTGATCTGGCGACTACTGAGTACACAGGGAGAAGTAAGGGAATGACAATCTAGGATGTGACCAAGCAAGCAGTCTGGTTAAAAGAGAGAAACGAGGATACAAGGTTGTAAGATGGGCTCAAGGGTGACTGAGAAGACCATGAGACACTAACTAAGCTGCCACATATAGAGTCGAGTCAAGTGGGACGGGGCCCACGGTATGCTAATTATCGACCTGGTAATGCACATCTTCAGCCGAGCAGGCACTACGACCGGGTTCTCACAGGAGAGAGGTTCCGGGAGAGGTCACTAAAAGCAAGGTGGCCTGAGGAAGTGCTGATGAGATGGTCCTACTAGGGCCCTCAGGGCACTAGAATGCAGAGGAGGGCCCTGCTGGTCTAAGCTTGAACGGTTTGCAGTGCGAAGCTCTCACTTCATGCTCGCCATATTCGAAACCGGGGGGACGGAACTTGGGTTCTGCCACCAGGAGCATGCGAGGTCCCATACGCTCGGGTGGGGCGGGACTGCTAAGGGTGCCGTTGAGGCGAAGGCCGGCCCGAACAGGGTATCGGGGGGGAAGACTCAAGGGCTCCACCTCCATACCTAAATGGGCTGTAGCCCAGCAGAATAGGTCAAAATACGCCGAAAGGTTTCCCATAAAAGACTCCGGTGCCGGGGACAGTGTGGCAGCGGGAGCCTGCCACGGAGGGGAAGAAGTTCGCTGGGGGAACGATTCTTGCAGCCGAAACCGGAAAGGTGATGGGGCCAATGTGTAGTGCCGGAGCCATTTGGAGCCCCTAGAAGGTCCCTCTTCTGGGCTGGAGACTGGGGGAGGGGATCGAGGTTCCCAGCCTGGTGCCGGCGGTGGAGCTTTGTCAGCCCCTGCTGGAGTGGAAGATGGGGGACTGGAAGGTGAGGGCGAGCATCCCGAGTGAACCCAGGCCTTTGAGATGAAGGCCGGTTTGCCCCTTCTGATTGGAGGTGGGGCAGGGGGAGTCAGGAGTAGCAGCAGGGCTCGTGCTGCCTCCACCGCTTCCGGGGTGGATGGGACGAGAAGCGACTCTACTTGAGTCGCGGGCAAGTCCTCGCTGGCTGGGAAGGCTGCCTGGGCAGGAAGGCTCCCGCTCCCGCGGCACTGGGCTCTGCGGTGCTGAGGGTGGAGTCAGCTGGTGCTGGGGCGAGCTCGCCGCCAGTGAGGCTGGGCTGTACCGTGCCGTCAGTGCCGGAGATGACACGGTGTGGCGCTGAGGCGAGCCCAGCACCATTGGTGCCAGGCTAACTGAGGGTGACCTCGATCAGTGCCAAGGTGCCGGGTAGGCACTGTGGTGCCGTACTCAGCACCGAGGTGCTGCGGCGGTGGCGGCCACCAGTGGCACAGTGCCACATAGGCTCCGGCACCGAGCTGGGTCTCAGTGCCAGGCGTGAACCCAAAGCCTCGGGTGAAGGGTGCCAAGCCTCCGGCGCAGCGTCGCTGTTCTCTCTCCTTGATCGTTCTTGGTTTGAGGGAGAGACAAATGGAACATGCCGAGACCATGTGGTCTTTGCCCAGGCACCTAAGGCACTTCCCGTGGGGGGTTGTCCCGGGGTAAGGCCTTGCCGCACTTGGCGCAGGGTTTGAATCCTGGCATCATCGACACGATGTTCCAGTCCGGTTTTGCGGACTCTCGTGGTGGAGTTAAATCCACAAAGAGATGTAGCCAGCCGGACAGTGAGTCGAAGGCGAAGAGACAGGCTGCTTGCGATTTGCAAGGAGCAGACATTCCAATTCCAACGCGCAAGGCAGAAGAAATGAAACTGAGGAGGGGTCGGGGAGGCGGCCGCATATATAGCTGCGGGTGGCGCGAGGGACAGTGGTTTCCTCCCCTCTTCTGACAGGCTAGGACAAGTTTTTCCTACCAGTCCGGTGCTCTGGCACGGAGACACCTATTACTGAATGCATCTGAGCAGCGCTCGAAGAACTTCTCTTCCCGGCAAGATTTATTGCTCATATAGTCTGGCTCCAGCTTAGCAGCATTGAACACAACCTCTCACTCTTGTCTGGATGTGGGAAAGTGGAAGCTTGTTGGTATTCTACTCATACATTACCAGTGGTTAAAGTATAATTTGATGGGTCCCAGAACCCTCCTAATCTCTGGGTCCCTTTCCTGCATTGTCCAGGCCTCCTTCATTCATGTGCAGACCACAGCCCAGGTATGCATTTGCAACCACTTCTCAGTACCATATGCATTGGTTGTCCCTCCATAAATATATGGTTATCGCTCCAGAAAAATACTGGCCCCAATCCTGCCTTCACACACTGTCCCCTCCACCCCTCTGCACATCCCTGACCTTGATCTCGGCCTCACACTCTGCCTCTGCTTCCTCCTTTGTCCTGATCCTGGCCTCACACACTGCCCCCTCACACCAATCCTGCTCTCACACACTGCCCCCTCTGCCCTTCTTACCTCAGCCTGGTCTCACATGTTGCCTCCTTTGCCCAGCTACCCACATCCTGGCCTCACACCCTGCTTCTCCACCCCCCCTACTCCCGATCCTGGCCTCACACGCTGCCTCCTGTACCCCCCTAGATGGTACTTGGTCCTGGCATGAATGCAGAGGACAGGAAAACTCCCTCAGCCTGACTGCAGCTCCCAGGCCAGGACACAGCAGAACATGCATTCCACCTGATTTTTCCTATTTTTCAGGGCCCTGGAACTCTGGCCCCTCAAATTTGTGGGCTCCAGAACTGTGTTCCAGGGTGTTCCATTTTACATTAACCCCTGTGCATTACTTATAATCCCAGAAAAATCTCACATTTCAGCTAAAGTCTTCAGCAGCAAAATATTTAATGATGGCTACATGTTTAATGTAGTCAGTAGGCTTCAGGGTGGACTCTCACAGATCTGAATAGTGGCAGTTCCCCCTCTTTTCTAGAATTGGTTTCAGGTACAGTGAGATAGCATAATACTGAGTCACATTCAGATGCTCTTCACCATGATAATGGCTAAAGATTTTATCTTTCTTTTCTTTAAATGAGCTAGTAGTGGCTATAGGAATTGGTGAGCTTCTCAGAGGAGGCATGTTGACATGGCGAGCTGCCATTATTGAACAATCCAACAGTTTCTCTTGTCCCCATAGTATTTAGTTTGCATGCGCCTCAAAAGCTTTTATTCTCTTCCTTGCCCTGTGATGCACCTGTGCCACTTTCAGTGATCCAGAAATAATATGTTTCTCTGAGCACCAGAAGGGTTAATGTCTTCACACAGCTATGCCCAGGTTAGCAATCTTCAGGGACTATGAATAACATTAAGCACAAATGTAGGTGTACACAGGTTCTCAATTCCCTTGTCATCCTCATGTCTCTCTCCTGATATGTTTTTTTGCCTTGACTGGGGCAACTCCCCTCTCTGTAGTCTCCCGGGGCTTTCCACACTCCAGCCCAGGGGTCTCAAACATGGGGCCCGCAGGCTGCATGCAGCCCCTTAAGCTATTTTCTGCGGCCCACAATGACACAATCGTTACCAATACTTACAATATCATTGTATAGAAAGGTTTCACTGGTGCGACCTTCAGGCTACCATACTAATTCTCATGCCGCCCTCTACTAGTCCTCATGTGGCCCTTGTGGTGATTTGAGTTTGAGACACCTGTTCTAGCCTGTGCAGAATTCCATTGTCCATGTCTTCCCATGTAAAGCATAATCACATAAGCCCTATCCTCAAACAGTGCAGCTGACTCCCAATTAAGTCCAGATCGAAATCAGAGAATCACAGAAGATTAGGATTAGAAGGGTCCTCAGCAGGTATCTAGTACAATCCCTGCTCAACGAGGACCAATCCCAACTAAATCATCCCAGGTATCTAAGGATGGAGATTCCTCCACCTCCACAGGTAACCCATTCCAGTACTTCTACACACTCCTAGTCAAAAAGATTTCCTAATACCCAACCTAGACCTCCCCCACTGCCACTTCAGACCACGGCTCCTTATTCTGTCCTCTGCTAGCACTGAGAACAGCCTAGCTCCTAGCTTGATACTTGCTGCCAATTAGACACTGAGCTTTGTGGACTCCTTTGTGGACTCCTCCAGAGGGTCGAAACAAGAGACTTGAGTTCTACATTGATTGTTTCCGCCACCGTGCCAAGGCTGAAATCGTGGACAAACAACTTCCTTTACATCATAACCTCAGCCCTGCAGAATGCAATACCATCCACAGCCTCAGAAACAACTCTAACATTATCATTAAGGAGGCTGATAAAGGAGGTGCAGTTGTCATCATGAATAAATTGGATTATGACCAGGAGGCTTATAAACAACTCTCCAACACGACATTCTACAGACCACTTTCCTCTGACCCCACTGAGGAATTCCAAAAGGAATTACGACGCCTACTCAAGAAACTCCCTAAGACAGCACAGGAACATATAAAGACAGAAACACCACCACACCTGTGGTTAGTCCACTTTGTTAGTGTAGTGGCTAGCACCTGTACTTAATATGCAGAAGGTCCTGGGTTCAAGCTCCAGGGGGGTCAGACTTGATGATCTTATGAGGTCTATTTCAACCCTATGATTTGATTTGATTCTACTCTATATTCTATCTACTACCTAAAATCCATAAAAAAGGAAACCCTGGACACCCCATCATCTCAGGCATGGGCACTCTTACTGCTGGCCTATCTGGCTATGTGGACTCCCTCCTCAGACCCTATGTTATCAACATTCCTAGCTATCTTCAAGACACCACAGACTTCCTGAGGAAAATACAGTCCATTGGAGAACTTCCAGAAAACACCTTTCTGGCCCCTATGGATGTAGAAGCTCTTTACACCAACATCCCACACAAGGATGGATTACAAGCTATTAGAAGAACCATCCCAGATGATGCCACAGCACAGCTTGTGACTGAACTTTGTGACTTTGTGCTCACCCACAACCACTTCAGATTTGAGGATCATTTCTATCTCCAAATCAGTAGCACTGCTATGGGCACCTGCATGGCCCCACAATATGCCAACATCTTTGTGGGCGACTTAGAACAACATTTCCTCAAGTCTCATCCCAAAACACCTCTTCTTTACCTACGCTACACTGATGACGTCTTCATCATCTGGACACAGGGCAGGGATGCTCATGAAGATTTTCACAGAGATTTCAACAATTTCCACTCCATCATCAAATTGAGCCTGGAACACTCCACACAGGAGATCCACTTTCTCGACACTACAGTACAAATCAGGGATAGACACAGCACCACCATCCTATACCAAAAACCTACTGATCAGTATAATTACCTACATCCTTCGAGCTTCCATCCTAAACACACCACACGACCCAGTGTCTACAGCCAAGCCCTAAGATATAACCACATCTGCTCTGATCCCTCAGACAGACAGACATCCTGAGGATCTCTATCAAGCATTCTTGAAACTACAGTACCCACCTTGGGGAGTAAGAAAACAAATTGACAGAGCTAGATGGGTTCCCCGAAGTCATCTACTACAGGAGAGGCCCAAGAAAGAAAACAACAGAACACCACTAGTCACCACATACAATCCTCAAGTCAGACCTCTGCAACAGATCATTAAGGACCTACAGCCTATTCTAAAAGATGATCCCTCTCTCTCTCAAGCATTGGGAGACAGACCTCTCCTTGCCTACAGACAGCCACCCAATCTTAAACAGATACTCACCAGCAACTACAGATCTAACAACAGAAACATTAAAGCAGGCACACACCCCTACAACGCACCACACTGCCAAGTCTCCCATATATCTGCACAATAGATCCCATCACAGGTCCTAATCAAGCCTGCTACTCCATCAAAGGCTCATTTACCTGCTCATCTCCTAATGTGGGCTATGCCATCATGTGCAAGAACTGCCCCAACACCTTATACATTGGACAAACAGGACGATCGCGGTGCAAAAGAATAAATGAACACAGAGCTGATATCAGAAATCACAAAACAAAGAAACCAGTTGCTGAGCACTTCCATCTTTCTAATCACTCGATAAATGATTTGTTAACGACCATTGTCAGAGATTTGGCTGGGACATCAAGACTTCAAAGAGGAACAGCTGAACTTGAATTAATATGCAAGCTAAATTCTGTGAAAGCAGGACTTAATCGAGACTATGGGTTCTTTTCCTATTACAAAAGGTAATTTGACTTCAGGCTTCCCATGGTTTGACCCTAACAACTGCTCTGATTTGCTGTTACTGTATGACCTGATCCTATGTTTTACACCCCCTTGCATTTATGTTCATTCCATTCTGTAAGTTCACCCATCTTCGAAGCATCTGACAAAGTGGGATTTTCTCCCACGGAAGCTCATGCAAAAAATAAATCTATTAGTCTTAAAGTACCACACGACTCCTTGTTTTTTTTGCTGGACTAGACTAACACGGCTATCCCTTTGGAAATCTGACAATCAGAGCAGCCTTCTATCCATCTTATAGGCCATTCATGTACCCATACTTCTTTAACTTGCTGGCTAGAATCCTGTGAGAGACCATATCAAAAACGTTGCTAAAGGTCAAAATTACCTACTGGAAGTATCTGAGTTTAGCTCATGGATCTCATCACCCTCCTTTTCTCTCTTTCCCTCTTCTTCTTTCAGCTCCCAGCACTAACACAGCAGCCGGACTCTTCTTCATTCTTGCACAGTTCAGCAAAGATTAGTTAAAGTGTCTTCTTGGCAGCTCCTGCCCTCCAGAATGAGCCTTGCTTTGTCTCTCATAAACTCTAGGTCAGAAAGGACCACCATGATCATTTGACTTTTCAGGCCCTCTCCTCCTTGCCTCAGCTCTCCCTCCATTTTAACTTCTGTTGAAAACACATTTTTCCTCCTACACTTTTGGTTCTTAAATTACTTCAGCATCTCGTATCAAAATATCAGCAATCATAAACTTGGCAAGGTGACTATTAATAACAGTGTGGCTCTTATTTGGAGGAAAAAATAAGAGTGGAAATATGTAAGAAATCTGAAATGTTTACACACGTGTCATTCTGACTTCCCTCCTCCCCAGACAGTACACGCCTCAGTTGGATGAAGTAAAAACAATCTTACATGCAGCGTTAAGTGACTGAGTGAGTATGTTTAATCGGTCATGGAGTATTCAGGAATAAGCAACATCCCTTTAACTAGCTGAGAACCTTCCAGGAGTGCTCACCATGTACTTTGTTTTATTAGCTTTCAGAAACCAGTCAAAGCAGCGGTGTTTACATAGCCCTTGGCTGTGTGAATTTGGGTATAGTTAGTAAGTGTGACTCTGAGACCCAGCTGGACCTCTGTGGCTTCTTCACATTCTTGCAATTGTGTAAAGAGCAAAGGAGACAACAAATATCAGTATGAAGTAATCATTACTAATTGTACTTGAACCTCAACTGTGCTGTTAACACTTTATTAGAGTAAGTCACTCTCAGGGCCATTCTGATTTTGAAGAACTTGTAGCAGCAAGGGGTTGCTCCGTAGGCAGGTAGCAAGTCAGCATCTATGCTCACTGTGGGGTATGTCTTCCACTGTCCCAGTTACTAGCAGGGAAAGCCAGTAGCCATGCTGCTTTGGCCTCATTTGGTGTGTGCGCAGGGGAAGGGGATGACTTTCCAAAACCATCTGGAGAAGCAGAATGAAAAGGGAATCATGATTCTTATGCTAAAAGGGCAGAAAATAAAGACATTCCTAAGGCCTTCCTCTGGGCTGAAGAAGAGACCCCTTCAGTAAATGATCCATCCTTAGTTGGGGATCTGTCTATCTGCTCTCCAGGAGATGGAGGTAAACAGGCAGGGATCACGCTTCCTACCCACCCCATTCCCCCACTCAGGGGACCAAAGCATCCAGGTGTCAGCAAGGCCTTCCATGCCCCTGGAGCTCTTCTTTTTGAAATCAGAAAGGTCTGACTCCAGACAGGGCTGGCCCAAGGTTTTTTATCATCCTAGGCACTTGTGATTTTGGTGCCCCTCCCCACTTCTCCTAGCACCGTCCCCACCCAAGCCTGGCCAAGTGACAAGCAGGTGCCACGCAGACTGCCGGGCCAAATCACTGGAAGCGCCATACCCCTGGCCAGGGCCAGCTTCCTGACCACAGCCCGATGCCACCAGAGATGGGCAGCAGGCTTGTTGGCGCCAGCCCCAGCCCAGCCCAGCACTTGGCACCCACCACTGGTTGGTGCCCTGAGTGACCGCCTAGGTTGCCTCTATCTATAGATGGACAGGCCCTACTCCAGAGTTGACATGTTGTCCTCTTCTGACCAGAGCATTGACCATCACTGTTCTGTAGAACAAATGATGGCTAACATGAGTTTACAGTTCACTTTGTTTGGGGATGCAGGGGGCTCACTAGGTAATCCAGTGCTGTCAGTGTTTCCTACTAATGGGAGCCAATTGCAGTGCTCCTTTTTTGGCAGATGTGCTTCAAGGATACCCCTCCTAACTGAAAAAAGCAGCTTGAAATACACATTTTATACAAGGTATATAGCCTGATAAACCTTTCATTATACATCAGATCTGTGAGCGACTCCAAGTGTACCCATAAAACATCAATAGGCTAAGAACCTCTAGCTCTTCACTGTGACAGCTGCTGATTGTCTGTGGATAAAGGACTGCTCTATCTGTTTGCACTATGTAATTATTTCTCCCGTTAGGACTCGGTTGGTTTTATTCAAGGTTTTCTCCACCCAGGCAAGTGTACATTGGTTTTGTTATGGATTGCTGCTCTTTAATTACTTATTTACATTGTGCATTTAGCTGGAGTTTGAAGTGACTCAGCTACTCCATGGGGGAGAATTACTCCATTTCCTGTTTTCTTCCACAAATGTTAACACCGGTGGGATTCCTTCCAAGTGGATTTAGTGCTAGCAAAAAGTAGTCCAGAGATTAAAGTCCTGCACTCGCCCACAGGACAAGAGCAGTGCCAGCTTTGCCAGCTTGATTGAGGTGGGGAAAGGGGTTCAATCTCCTGGGGCTGAGTGTAGTGGTGATTTCATTGACACCTGTCCACTAAGGGACTCAACTGAGACTACAAACTGATTTCACACAGGTTACTGAACAACCATTTGATGCCAGTGGTAACCTAGCATGGATTCAAACCAGTAACCTACCACTGTTTTTGAAAGCTGAGGACCTCCTTCTCCCACTTAAGGAAAATGAATCAATTTCACCCTCCATTAGTCCCACCCACTGTGTGTTGTTAAAGGTCCACCCAACCCACTGCTCGTGTCCCCTTTCCCATGCCCCTGGGAAGCCATGCAGTCATCTGCTTTGTAACAAAAAGCCTGATACTGTGTCCCTTGTTTACCCTACACAGTACACATTCACAGTAGTGCTCCCACTGAAGTCAGTGAGATTGCTTACACCCGTATGAACCATGAGCAGGAGTTGCAGAACTGGGCTCTTTCGCCCAGCTCCTTCAAAGTTACTTAGACTCCTAACGTCCATTACAGTCAATATGCCTTTTTGAGGATCTGGACTTATGGCCTTAAAATATTAGCTTGCTATTGGGTCACTGATCTGCACTAAAACATATCAAAATTTAGGGGGAGAACAACAGGATCTAGGAAATTTAGGGGGAAAAGAACTGAATTCGCCAATCACTTGTGGGACTGGTGCCACCTGGTGGCAGTTTCATGCACTGACATCAGAGTGATACCACTGAGATGATGGATGTGTGTTTTTAATCTCTATCTTTTCAGGATAAGTTGCCTCTTTTGAAAGAGAGGAACTGAAAGCCAGCTATAACCTGGAAAGGGAATAAGTACATTTCAACCATGCAGACATGCCTTTCCTCTCAAACCAGACTTGTAGGCCACCTGTTCTTACACAAGCATTCTCAGACAGTGGCATTAATAACTTCCATCCACACCTGAAATACTTATTCCATCTGCAGCGTATGTTCTAAACAGACACAGCAAGTCATACCCAGTAACATTATGGTTTAACATTATGCTTAACACTGAGAATTATATTGAGACCATCTAACCAGTAACCATAACTACGATTGCCCAAAAGAATGGTAGCTGTATCAACCACACCCTTCCATCTAATTTTTACCTGAGCCCACAGATCTGTGGAGGCCCTTCCTTCTCTCTGAGTTATGACTTTCATACCTCACCACAGGCTATCAACTTCTCCAGCCAGTTCAGTGAATCTCTGAAGTGTAGGTATAACAAGGACACAGGACCTTTAGCACCCTCTTATAAATTAAACTGGAACCAAATACATTGTCAGAATTGATAACACACCACCTGGAGAGGAAACTGGCTCTTGGGTCTCTTTTGTTAATTTAATCTGACTAATACTGAAAGATATACCAGCTGGTAGTAAAATCCCTAGTGTATTGTCAGCCTCTGTCATACATTAAGTGTTCTGTGATGTTCCCTCCCAGAATCTGGTCTGGTGTGCTGCTGTGCCTCCCCTATAGCCCACTCCTGGACCCTGATTCACCCCGCTATGCCTGGTGACCACCCACTCCTGGGTCAGTCCACGCCAACCTCCTGCGTGTAATCATTCCCAAGCCATGGATGTGCACTCCAGTCACTTAGGAGACAGTCCCCCAGCAAGCACCTCCAGCCTTTCAGATATCACACCAGTACCCTTCCCCACCACTGTAGGCCCACAGACTCTGATTCACCCATTTATCAAAGAAATGGGTATGCCCAGCCACACTCATTTGCACTTTCTAAAGCTCACACAGTCTCAGATAAGACAAATACTAGTTTATTAACTGGAACATGATTTTAAGTGAGAATATAGAAAATCAATGCACAATCATTTAATAAGGGAGTCTGGAGTTACCACAAGCAAATAAAAGATATAAGATGCATTCTAAACTCACATCACTACCTAACCTAAACTCATGGTGCAAGATTATTCATGAGATGTTGAGCTGAAAAATGGTTTTACAGTCAGTCTCTGCCTATCCCTAGCTAGGGCCTGAATCTTGCTTCATGTTGGAAAATGTTTTAAGATGGTCTTTATCTGGCAAAAGACTCTCTCCTGTTCCAAGCATTTGTATTTGTTTTCAAACCCCTTTACCCCCTTTCTCCCTGGGCCAAGCTGATTTTCTTTGTTCCAACTGAGCCTGGGAGCTTGATTTGCATTGTCTTTGTCATGTACCTCTGCAGCCACCATTTCTAGAGATACCCCTGATAGTCTGCCTCCCACCTGAGTCATGTAAAATACCTGGGATCATGCTTCACTAAAGAACATGTATGATGCTACAGAAAACAATAATGCAGAGTATGTTACATGCTTTCATAAAGGAAACCCTTGCATGGCATAACTGGCATCAAAACATGCTATTACAGTGCAAAAGTGAACAGAAAAGTTACACAGATCATACCATAAGGGTGCACGGATGTGCATCCTATGACATGTTCCACGTTGTTTTGATCTGCCACTTGCAATGCTAGGAAATTCATTATTTTATATTGACTACATGCATTCTTTGCATGGGAAATTCCACAAGTGTCACAAAAACATCATGATTATTTACTGGTTAAACACTCATGATGCAAAACTTCTAGCTAATCTAGTTAAAATTGTACATTTCTTTGCATGTTCATCACTTAAATGGAGATAATTATTAATGCAAGATCATGCAGTGTTGGTCATCTCTGAGATTATATTATAAGTCTAGGCACAGTTACCTTTGCAATGACGCAGAGTTCAGTCTTCAACTCTTCCTAGTCTAGGATTAGCTCACAAAATCAATCCTCCATCTTAAATTCCCAAATCAGCATTACTTATTACATCATTCACTAGCAGAAGACACTATACATGAGGTTAAATTCAGACTTCTACTGTGTTCACATGGTCATCACTTTCTTAAAAATCCTTTGTGACTTACATTTGCCATTCTGGTCTGTTTTCCTACCTGACTATTCTTAAGGTTAATCGTAATTCATATATATGCTAAGATAGAAAACACAGATCTCCGTTTTTAAGCTGTTAAAAGATTTTCACACACATCTACCTCAAAAACAGCTAAACTTTCAAAGATGAACCTTTCCGGGAGGTAAATACTCTTACATGACCAGTCTTATGGCCAGTTTAAAAACATAGAAAAAAAAGTTATTGTATCTTTTTTAAAAAGTGTTTAATCTATTTTTAGTTATACAATAGTATAATGTTCCATTGATAGCAAGTGAGCTATGAACAGAGGAAAGCAAACAGAGAGAAAAAACAAGAGTCCTGCAGCATCTTATAGACTAACAGATTTCTTCAGACATAAGCTTCCGTGGGCTCCAACATACTTCATCAGATACAACGATGGAGCCTGCAAAAGTTTATTCCTAAAGAAATTTGTTAGTCTTTAAGGCAATGTTTCTCAACCTTTTCTCTGCTGCAGCACACCTTGATACTGCTAATTATTTTGAGGCACCCTACTCATGAACATTCAAATTAAGTCATGAATAGTCATGGTAGGGAAACTCTATATGGGGGGTGGTAGGGGTAGAAGAGAATTGGTGGCAAGAAAGGGAAGTGGAGGTCATGGGTAGCTATTTGGGGTGGCAGGAGACAGTGTGGGGCACAGAACAAAGAAGTGTGGCAAAGGAGGGTAAGGGTGGCCATGTGCAAAGCAAGGCAAGGCAGGATGGGGAGCAGGGCAGGGGTGGCAAGAGAGGAGAGGGGAAGGGAGGGCAGGGCAGGCATGGTGCAGCATCTTTCCCCCAGCAGCTCCTTCACCCTCAGCTGCCTCTTTCTCCCAGACAGCTCCACCCCCTTTCCCCAGCACACAGTTCTCCATCCCAGCTTCAGCCAACACCACCTTCTCCCCCACCTTCCTTCTTCCAGTAGTTCTGCCCCTCTGCTGTGAATCCCTGCCTCCCAAAGGGGCTCCCTCCCACCTGCAGCCACCTCCCCTCCCGACTGCCCTTCCTTTCCTGTGCCACCCTCCCTGACACAGCTCCCAGCTTCACTGGGGCGCCCATCAGCCCTCCCCCACCCAGCCCAGCCTAGCTGGCCCCTGCCCAGCCACTCCTGCTGGCAGCAATGTCCCTGAATCCCAGCAAGGCTGGATCTTGGCAGTGGCAGCCTAGGGGATGGATCCTGCTACCATCCGCAACCTCAGGACCCTGGCCGGGGATGGACGCTGCTCTTAGTGGCAGATCCAGGACCCGGGCTCAGGCCAGACCCTGCCACTGCTGCCAGACCCCAGATCTAGTCTGTGGCCAAATCCCGCTTCCACCATCATTGGTGGTGGCTCCCAGACCATGCTGCTGCCGGGGGCCCCCCAGTTGGGGATGGAACCTGATGCCGCTGCTGGTGGCTTTCAGATCCCACCACTGCCTCACAGCTGGGGCTGGATCCCACTGTTGCTGCTGGACCCTAGACTCCCCACTGCCACTAGTGGCCCCCAGATGGAACACCCCCCCCCGCTTGTGGCCCCCAGACCCCACCGCTGCAGGTGGCTCCTGGCCAGTGCCAGGTCCTGCCACCGCTGATGGTCCCCACAGCACAGCTGGGCGGATCCAGCTGCCACCAGTAGCCCCAGACCCTGGCTGGGGTCAAAACCTGCTGCCACTGGCAGCACACTTAAGGAGTTGCCACAGCACACCAGTGTGCCATGGCACACCAGATGGGAACCACTGCTTTAAGGTGCCACAGGGCTCTCATTGTTCTTGCTGTATGCAGACTAACATGGCTACCCCTCTGGAAACTGACTCAGATCAGTGACTTGAGCTACATCCAGGCTACAAAATGACAAGGCTTGGACCTGAATTGCAGCAGAATTTGGGTTTTGACCCCCTCCCCATCAGGGTCCTAAAGCTAGAATCCTGAGTGCTTGCTGACACTAGTCAGACTGATTTGTGTGTGGACAGAGAAGGAATGCTTGAGCACAAAACTTGGTCCAGTCTGCTGAAAAGGTTCTGGGGGTTATAACCTGGGTGATTGGAAAAAAGCAAATATAGTGCTCATCTTCAAAAAAGGGAAGGAGGGGGATGTGGGGAACCACAAACCATTCAGTCTCACCTCATTTCCTGTAAAACAGCTGGTTACATACCAGTAACCGTCCTTCTTCGAGATGGGCTGCTCACATACATTCAGTTACAGGTGTCTACGTGCCGCAGCGCAGGATAGCTCGGAAAGTCTTTAGCGTTAGCCTGTCAGGTCAGGGTGCACGGCCAACGCCCCCTACACGCCGCAACCATGGCTATATAGGTGAACATCACCCTGACCTCCCAGTCCCATATACTTTTGTCAACTCCGTTAGCGGGGACAGTGGGAGGGACCTGAATGTATGTGAGCAGCCCATCTTGAAGAAGGACGGTTACTGGTGAGTAACCAACCGTTCTCCTTCGAGCACTGCTGACATCATTCAGTTACAGGTGACTGCTAGCTGTACCCAAGGATGATGGGAGGAGTTACAGTCTACTCACACTGAGTACAGTTCTGCCCACGGCGGCATCATCACTAGCCTGCTAGGCAATGGCATAGTGAGTTGTGAAGATATGTATCGACGACCATGTAGCGGCCCTGCAGATGTCCTGGATCAGGACCTTAGCAAGGAAGGCCGTGGAAGACGCCTGAGCTCTGGTAGAGTGGGCTCTCACAGTCTCTAGGAGAGGCGTGTTTGACCTTCCATAGCAGTCTTTAATGCAGTTCACAATCCATTTGGGGATGCACTGAGAGGATACTGGGGAGCCTCTCATGAGTTCAGCAACTGCCACAAACAATTGGGAGGTCTTGCGGAAAGATCGCGTGCGCTCAATATAGATTAGGAGTGCTCTCCTGACATCCAGGGTGTGCCACTGTCTCTGGTTTTCTGTCACCTGAGGGTCGGGATAGAAAACCAGCAGGCAAATTTCTTGCTTCATGTGGAAGGCGGTGGCAACCTTGGGCAAGAATGAGTGGTGGTGACAAAGGACCACGTTGTCCGGGAAGAAAACCATATATGGAGGTTCAGAAGGCAAAACTTGTAACTCTGACACCCTTCTGGCTGAGGTGATCACTACCAGGAAAGCCACCTTCCAGGACAGTATGAGCAAGGTGGCTGAGTCCAAGGGCTCATAGAGTGGCTCTGTTAGATCCTGTAGCACAGTATTCAAATCCCACTGAGGGGTGGGTTTACAAGGGTGGGGAAAAAGCTTTTCCACCCCTTTCAGGAATCTATGAGAGATGGGGTGTGAAAAGAGTGGAGCCCCATCTACTCTTTGGTGAAAGGCTGAAATTGCCACCAAGTGGACTTTTAATGAGGACAGGGATAGGCCTTTCTCTCTTAAATCAAGAAGGTACTCTAAAGTTGCCTGAATTGGTGCAGAGGTAGGGTCTATGTCTTTGTCACAGCACCAAGTGGAAAAGTGATTCCATTTTGCCATGTAGGCGGACTTGGTGGAGGGTGTCCTGCTACCAACCAGGACCTTCTTAACCCTATCCAAGCAGCACCTCTCTGGCTCACTGAGCCAGAGAGCATCCAAACTGTCAGGTGCAGAAGGCCCGGGTTTGGGTGCCAAAGGCAGCCCAAGTCCTGTGTCAGGAGGTCCACCCACCGTGGGAGGCGGACCGGGGTCTTCACAGACATGTCCTGTAGGAGGGGAAACCAGTGTTGTTTGGGCCAGTCCGGGGCTATCAGAATGATGTGTGCCTCCTCCATGAGGACCTTCAGGAGCACCCTGTGGATCAAGGCAATTGGAGGGAAGGCATACATTAGGGCCCCCAATCAATTGAGGAGGAAGGTATTGCTGAGAGAACCCTCCTCCCCGACCCCACAGGGAGCAAAACCGGGGACATTTGCAATTTTGCTCTGTGGCGAACAGGTCGACCTGTGGGATTCCCTATCTGTTTGTTATCAGGGAGAAAAACCTCGTTAGGGAAGGACCACTCATGATTCACAAGGGGTTTCCTGCTGAGTGAGTCTGCTAGGCTGTTGTCTACCCCAGGCAGGTGGGAGGCAGTCAGCATGAAGTGATGATCTATCGCTAATTGCCAAAGCTTGGTTACCTCCTCGCATAGAGCCGAGGAGCAGACTGCCCCTTGACGGTTCATGTAGAACATGGCCACTGTACTGTCTGAGAGGACCTGGACCACCCTGCCTCAGATCTGGTCTAGGAAGGTCATGCAGGCCAGCCTAATAGCCCGGAGCTCCTTCACGTTTATGTGGAGGAGACTGTCCTTGGGGTTCCAAACACCCTGCATGGACAGGGCCCCAGACAGGTGGGCTCCCCAGCCTGAGTCAGACGCATCCATTATCAGGGTCACTGAGGGCTTGGACTTCCTGAACAGGATTCCCCCCATCACGAAGTCAGGGTCCTTCCAGATTTGGAGGGACTCCAGGGCGTACTGGGGGACTGAAAGTACCTCGTCCAGATGGTCTCTCCCTGGTCGGAAGCTCGTGGTGAACCAGAGTTGGAATGGTCTCATCCCAAGGCAGGCTGTTTGGATTACCGAGGTGGCCACTGCCATGTGTCCCAAAAGCTGCATGCACCGGCGTGCTGTGGCCAACCCAGGCACCTGTAGCTCCGTGATGATGGTGCAGATGGGCCAAAATCTTGACAGGGGCAAGGACGCGGTGCCCTGTCGGGCGTTTAAACGTGCCCCAATGTCCTGAGTGGCGCAAAGCTTGGACTTCCCTAAGTTTATGCACAAGCCCAGGAACTCGCACAGATTCACTACCAGGTCGACATGGTTTTGCACCTGTCAACTTGACTTGCCCACTATGAGCCAATCATCTAGGTAGGGGTAGATTCTTATACCCCTCCTGCGTAGGAAGGCTGCGACCAGTGCTACGCACTTTGTGAACACCCTGGGAGCTAGCGATAACCCGAAGGGGAGGACAGTGAATTGGTAGTGGTGTCGTGCCACCATGAACCTGAGAAAACGTCTGTGGTGGGGTCGGATGGCTATGTGGAAGTAAGCGTCTTTTAGTTCAAGGGCTGCGAACCAGTCTCCCGGGGACAGGGAGGGGACAATCTGGGGCAGGGAAACCATGCGGAACTTTATTCTCTTTAAGTGCTTGTTGAGTGCTCTGAGGTCTAGAATAGGTCGTAGGTCCCCACTGGATTTGGGGACCAGGAAGTAGCGGGAATAGAACCCTTTGCCACGCTCCCTTTTGGGAACCTTTTCTATGGCTCCGAGGGAGAGTAGCTTCTGGCATTCAACCTTGAGCCTGCCCAGCAGTTCTGGGTTTTCTGATATTATGCAAGGGGGCGGTTTCCTGTCCCGAGGGATTGAAAGGAACTGGATGTGGTGTCTTCGCACCACTGTGTTGAGGACCCACTGGTCTGACATGACACGGGTCCACCGTGAGGCGAAGTGATGGAGGCGGTTGGGGGAGAACAGCGGTTCTGGAGCGCTGTCCTCTGAGGAACCATCAAAAACGCTGCTTGTGGCCCGAAGAGGGGCGCTCAGCTTACCCCCTTTACCTGATTGGCTCTTGTCTTTGTCTGGGTCCCCAAGATGGCACTGGAGAAACTGGAGGAATCTCGGGAAATGGGTCCGCAGCACTGTTCCCTCTAAGCTGTGCACATGTGCACGCGCGCACAACAAAATAAAGTGCGCACAAAAAAATTCAATAGCTCTAATATTGGTGCTCACAAAGAAATGTTTTTGCTCACACAAAGAAATTGTTTGTGCACACAGTCTACAAGTAGTTAGAGGGAACACTGCAGTTGCAGCTGCTGTTTCAATTGCTGTAACTGTTGCTGTAGCTGCTGATGCGACCTCGAGGAGCACCTAACAAGTTGAGGAGTTTAAATTCCAAGGGATCGGAGCGTGGCCCTTGAGTCCTTCATACCATGCAGCTTCACGTCTGTGGAAGATGCAAAAAGTTCAGGACCTTCGAAGGGGAGGTCCTGAATAATCTGCTGCATCTGCTTGGAAAGGTCGGAGTTTTGCAGTCAGGCCAAGCGGCACATAACAACTGCGGATGCCATTGTGCGTGCTGCTATATCTACTGCATCCCAGGTTGCTGCAAGTGCATCCCTGGATGCCCTTTCTCCTTGGTTCAGCATTGCCTTGAAGTCTCTCAGGCACTCCCCAGAGACAGCAGAGCGGAGATTTCGCATGGCCTCCCACAAGTTGAAGATGTAGCATGTCATCAGGGCTGAGTGATTTGAAATACGCAGCTGGAGGGCGGCAGAAAAGTAAACTTTCCTGCCTAAAAGGTCAAGCTTCCTCACCTCTCTGTTCTTGGGCATGGAGCTTTACTGGCCCTGTCTCTCTCTTTGGTTTACCGCATGAACCACCAGGGATCCTGGGGAGGGATGGTGGAATAGGAAGGGGAATCCTTCCGGGGAGACAGAATATTTCTTGTCTGCCACTTTGGACACTGGCGGAATTGAAGAAGGCATTTGCCAGCGTTCTTGGACAATACAAAACACCCTGGACTGTAGGGGAATCGTGACTTTAGCCGGAGGGGCTCTACGGCATGCATCGAAGAGGGAATCATCTTCCTCTTGGATCACCCCCAGCTTCAGCTTCAGATTTGCTGCCATGCAGTGGAGGAGGTCCTGCTCAATGTGGGAATATTCCTCATGGTCAGCAGACATGTCAATTAGGCACTCATCAGGTGACAAGGATGATTGAGCCCTTGATCTGCTACGTTGAGTAGAATCAGGGTCTGGCTCATCGTCGGAGAAATCCAAGGACTCTGGCACCACCGATCGAGCATAACAGGAGGAGGCATCATCTGCCATCGTGTTCAACCAGTTGAGGGTCCATTCGTTGTGCAGTGGCCTCACTGGCGGCGTAGGAGCCATGGAGGGAGCAGAGACTTCTCCCGATGGCTGTGGTCTCCTTGAGCTCAGTGATACAGAGCTCTTTCGAAGCTGCTTTCTCAAACACTCCTTCTGGGGGGGAAGGAAGGAGTCCTCGGAGGACAATCTGGACGACCTCCCCCCTCGACATCTGGTAGTCCAGTACCAAGAGCTCTTCTGAGGAGCGATGGGGCGGAGCTGCAGTACTTGGACCCAGTGTCGGGCTAGTTGACGATACTGGGCTGGAGAAGGGCAAAGAGCCGCACGACGGTGCCGGTACCGGCGTGGCTGTTTCTGGTGCCAGGTCCGACGGTATTGGAATTGACAGCACCAGAAGCGGCGGTGTCGGGGACGGTGCCAGGTCCAGCAGTACCGGGCTTGATGGCAGTATTGGACTTGGCGGCAGTACCGCAAGGGGCAGAACCGCGACCAGCGGTGCCAAAGGGAACGGCACTGCTTTGGTCCGCTTCTTCGTCTTCTGCACTGAAGCCGGGTTTGAATGCCCTTGATGGGTCGGCGGGGATGCCTGTGCTGGTGCCCTGCTCGGGGCGGCTGAGAGGCTACCCAGTGACCGGCGAGGTCGGTGCCGAGGCGATACCATAGCGGGCCGAGATTTCGAGCCTGGTGCTGGTGATCAGCAGGGATCTTGACCCCAGACTGATCAAGGGTCTGGTGGAGTGCTGGTGGCTCAGCCACTTTCAGGCAGAGCAGCTCCGCTCCCCGAAATCGAGAGGAGACGGTGCTCTCTTTCCAGCCAAGTCCTTCACTTGAAGGATTGGCAAATGGAGCACTCCGCCGTGAGGCAGGATGCACCCAGGCAAGTGAGACATTTCTTATGCCGGTTGTCCATCAGAAAAGCCTTGCAACATCCTAAGCACAGCTTGAAACTTGGCATTTCAAGTTTCATGTGAAAGACAGGTGCTTGCGTCTACCAAGGTAACGCTAATCTGAACCGACGCTGATGGTGGAAAAAGGAACAAGGAACTGGGAGGGTCAGGGTCACAGTCACCTTATGTAGCCACAGTCGCGGCATGCACGGGGCATTGGCCGTGTGCCCTGACCTGACAGGCTAACACTAAAAACTTTCCGAGCTACTGTGTGCTACAGCACGTAGACACCTGTAACTGAATGATGTGAGCAGCACTCAAAGGAGAAATCACGTTCCAAAAGAGTAGTCATATTAAAATCATGGCACAGATTCTCAAAGAATATATTTTGAAACACTTGAAGGAGAGGAAGGTGATCAGGAACTGTCAGGATGGATTCACCAAGAGTAAGTCATGCCTAACTAACCTGATTGCCTTCTATGATGAGATGCTTGTCTCCATGGATGTGCGGAAAGCCATGGATGTGCTAGACCTTGACCTTAACCTTAACAAAGCTTTTGATAAGATCTCTGTGACAGGCTGGTTTAACCTTGCACTAGGCAAGCCCTTTATAGTGTAAGAGAGGATGAAGCCCTGCCCCTTAGGCCCTGCTGGGCATGCTTAAACTGCTCTCCCAGTACAAAAGAGAGCAACTCACCTAAATCAGGGCTGACCAGCAAGGAGAAAGGATGCCTGCCTGCCTGCTGGAGGCTCCTGAGCAGGAGCTGTCTCAGCCCCAGGCTGTGAGCAGGAGTGTCCCAGAGACCTCCTCAGGGAGTTGGAGATGGATGCTCAGGATTGCACGGCTGCTGGAGACCTGTGATAGGACTGACATGACATACTGGTAGAAGTATCCCAGGTGGTCTGGATGGGAGGACTGGGGGTGTTACAGGGGATGAGTCAGCATGTTGAGATCTGGATCCCTGCTGACTTGGTGCTACTACCATCACACGAATAGGGCCCTGTGCTGGGGCTCAGTGGAGCAGGAGGACCTGAGCCCCCCTACTTGGATCCTGTGGCCATTAGGCTATTCTGTCCTGACCTGAGGACTGCATAACTGACTCCATGGCCATGCTGCCCTGACCCAAGGGCCATGTAGTGTCTGTGTAACTGACTGTGGCTGTTAAGCCATGCTGCCCTGGCACAGGGTGTTAGGTAGGATCATGGAGGCACCCTGCCTGCTCATGTCCCTGACACTTTCCCCATAAGGAAGTGCTAGGGAGGGCCTGTCTCAGGACAGTCTCCCACAGTATTTATGCCAACATGTTAAAGATGTCCATTCATCCAATTAATACTATAAAGTACATAGAAAACTTGCTGGATCATTGGGCTCAGTGGGTAGTGAACAATGGCTCAATGCTTAACTGGCAGCTGGTATCAAGTAAAGTGCCCCAAGGATTGGCCCTTGGGCCCATTTTGTTCAACATCTTCAATATCAACATATGGATAATGGGGTGCAAGTTTGCAGATGACACTAAGATGGGGGGAAGAGTATATATTCTAGATGGTAGGGATAGGATACTAAGTGATTTAGACAAATTGAAGGATTGAGCCAAAAGAAATCTAATGAAGTTCACAAGGACAAGTGCAAAGTCCTTCACTTAGGATGAAAGAATCCCACGCACTGTTACAGCTTGGGGGGCTAACTGACTAGGCAGCAGTTCTGCAGAAACAGATCTAGAGGTTACAGTGGACAAGAAGCTAGATATGTCAACAGTGTGCCTTTGTTTCCAAGAAGGCTAATGGCATATCAGGCTGCATTAGTAGGAGCACTGCCAGCAGATCCAGGGAAGTGATTATTCCCCTCTATCGGGCACTGGTAAGGCCACATTTGGAGTACTGTGTCCAGTTTGGGGTCCTTCACTACAGAAGGGATGTAGACAAACTGGATTGAATTCAGAGAAGGAGGGCAACAAAGATGATTAGGGGGGCTGGAGAACATAATTAGGAGAGGCTGAGGGAACTGGGCTTATTTAGTCTGCAGAAGAGAAGAGTGAAGGGGGATTTCACAGCTGTTCTCAGTGGTAACAGAGGCCAGAACAAGGAGCAAAGGTCTCAAGTTGCAGTGGGGGAGGTCTATGTTGGATATTAGGACAATCGTTTTCACTAGGAGGGTGGTGAAGCACTGGAATGGGTTACCTAAGGAGGTGGTGGAATCTCCATCCTTAGAAGTATTTGAGGCCTTCAACAAAGCCCTAGCTGGGATGATTTAGTTGGGGTTGGGCCTCCTTTGAGCAGGGGATTGGACTAGATGACCTCCTGAGGTCCCTTCCAACCCTCGCCTTTTATAAGAAAAACAATCAGAAAAGTTAAACACAGATGAATTCCCTGTTTCATATCCATAACCAGCTATGCAGTTTCTTATCTTGCACTCATCCCTGTCATATCTAAGCACCTTCCCACAGTGCATTGAATGATATGGGTTATGTTCTCTCATCCTCTTCCCTATGGGAGAATTGTGTGCTCTGTGGAATGTATTGGCAGGGGTTGTTTCATTCTGAATAATTAATGAACATGTTTTTCTGTATTTCTCACAGATGGCAGGTTGAAGAAGTATGCCCATCATTTGGAGTGGAAGTAAGGTCTGTGGGAAGTTTGTTGCACAGCCTGAGATCAGCGCCTGAGAAAGCTCTGGCTTCTATACTGCTAAGCTTACTCTTAATGTAGAAAGTTCCATTTTTACAGAACAGTGGAGTTGTCAACCATAGTCCTCATCCCAGAGGTTTAGGCAATGTGTTAGGTATCCTGGGCTCAAGCCACGAAAACCTTGAATCTGACTTAAGATAGCTTAGCAAAAATTCTTGCCCCAAAGATTAGTTTTGGCAATACAGTGGGTCAAAAAATAAGGTTTTTTGAGTTTAGTTACCATTGTCTCATTTAAGGCCCTCCCCCACACACACCATCTTTTAAAAGACACACATTTGAGAACAGAACAAACAATCTGCCCACAACTTAGTGCGGATAAGAGCTATGGAAAAGGATTAGTATCCAAAAAAGCCCCTTAAATGATCAAAGTGATCAAAAGCTGCACATAACAGTCTACCTCCTCATCAGAGAACTCAGACTAATTGGAGCCAGATTACCTGACTTTAAGGATCTCTTCCAGCCTAACTTTAACAGAACTCATCCCAGAAGATATGGGGAGATTTCAAAAAGCATGCAGCATTGGCCTAACTCTGTTTCCATCATGGGCACTTCACCATTGATTTCAAGAGTAGAGTTAGGCCATCCCTGAGTTCCATAGGCTTTATCTTCACAGAAAACCCAGATTTTTTGCTGTGAATATGTTTTTTTTCCAGGCATGCCACTTCATGAGCCTGAACAAAAATGCACTCATGTCCATGGAGAGACTCCCATAGACTTCAGTGGGTGTTGGATCAGGCCTCATACACTCAGTCAAGAGGTACATGCTCTCGCAAATTTCCCTGACCCTAGGTGATAAGCCTCAGGTCAAGAAAGAACAGTATATTTTGAATTTGTAAGCAATCAACCCTCTGAATTTGGCTGCTTTCAGGACCCCATCTCTGTTTGGACCATTAGACATGACACTAGTAACAGCACTGTATTCTTATCCTGCCCCATGCACTTCTTCCCTATATTTTCCTTCGCTGCTTCCTCCCAGTCTCCTTTCTCCTATACATATTTCTCTGTCACACCACACGCCCTGCATGACCAGTATATCCTTTGCCCCACATTTCCCTGCCCTGGTTTTGCTAGTGGTCTGCAGGAAACTGACTGGAGTCACATGATGTTGGCTCACCTAGTTTTTAGTTGACAAAGCAGCAGTGTGGAGGACATGAAATAGAGCACAAACGTAGATAGTGTGATTAACTTATTTCCAAAAAGGACACAACACTTCTCATGAAAAGCTAAAAATAGTCACTTCTTTTCCAATATTACTTTTTCCTGTGATTGCTCTATTTGCCACACAGATATCATATAACTATGAATGAAAGGGGAGGTGGATCCAAGTGAGCACACACGGGCAAAATGTATCTACAATATAAACTCCTCATTGAGATATGTGTCTCATTTTGTGAAAGTTTGGAAACTCCTATTTTGCCGATTGAAGTAGGGACTTGCAGAGTTATTGGAACTGTGTTTCTGGTTCCACTGCGGCCAGAGACTTGCTGTGCAACCTTAAAACAAATCATCAAGCTTTTCTGTCTCACTATGAAATGGAAATGTTAGTGCAAATTCCCCATCTGTGAAATGGAGATGTTAGTGACAATTGTAATACTGTCATAATTCCTCAGATGAGAGTGGTATAAAGGAAAAAGCGCTTTTATTATTGTTAGATTGTTCAGCAACCTGATGAGGACAAAAGTCTCAGTCTGGAGGGGCACCCCCATCCCAGAAACCATCACAAATGACCTTCTTGTTGAAAGTGTCAGCAGCGAGGCCAAGAATAGAATTGGTGTTGGCAAATGGTCCTGTATCATCCTAGCCATGTTCTCTCAGGTTCTGGGTTGAGAAACATTAGAAAGACAGCATGGGAAACCTCCTCACCTGGCTAAACATGTTCCAGAGACCAGGCAGTCAAGATTCTCAATCTACAACCTTTCACTATCAAATTACTTCATGAAAGCTTAAGGTTTTTTTAATTTTACTAATTCCTTTTGAACTCATCGTAAGCTGTTGTGACAAGAAACAGAAGTCATATACACTAACATTCCCATACAGGGCTGAAATGTGGTCAGTGCAGCACTCTTTCAGCTTAGCACCATATGTGGTCTGTGTTTCTAACATTTTAAAAAGTGGCTTCAGAGGGTTTCTTTGGTCTCTAAATCAAAATCTTCTTAATTTAAATCACAAGCGCTGCTGCATATGTAGATCCTTCAGGTTTATTTTATTAACCTACAGTACCTGGGCTCAGGGCCAGCCCAACGTTTTTGGCACCCTTGGTGACTGTGATTTTGGTGCCCCCTCCCACCCCCAGGAGGTGGGCCCAGTGGGTGGTGGGCCTGCTCTCCCACTCTTCCTAGCTTCCCGCCCCTCAAGCCTGGCTGAGCAGCAGGCTGGCTGAGGGGCACAGACTGTGTAGTGGCCAGGGGCGCCACTAGCGCAGGGCACCCAGGGCATGTGCCCCGAATCCTGGCGCCAGTGCCCTGGGTCTGGCGGGGCCCACTTCTCCTGGTCTCCAGACCGATCGGGCCGGAGATCCGTGGCCCAGCCGCCCACGGCCACTGCAGCCCCGTCCCCAGCTGGGGATCCGGGGCTCGGCCGCCCGCAGCAGTGGCGGCCACTCCAGCCCCATCCCCGGCCGCCACTCCAGCCCCATCCCCGGCCGGGGATTGGGGCCCAGCCACCCGCGGTCACTTTCAGCCCCATCCCCGGCTGGGGATGCGGGGCCCAGCCACCCACGGCAGCACGTGGCAGCTTCCGGCCCTTGTCCTTGGCCTGGGGACGTGGCCTGTGGGCTGGGAGCAGGGCCTGTGGGCCAGGGGCGGGGCCTGGGCCTGGGCCAGTGCCCCAGGTCCCTCCCTGGGGCAGCAACGCCCCTGCTAGTGGCCCAGGCTGGGCCGAGAAGTGGCCTGAGTGCAGGGGCCAGCCAAGCACAGGCCAACTGAAGGGCACAGGCTGGCCAAGGAGTGTGGGCCAAGAAGCAGGCCACGCAGGGTTGAGGTGAGCAGGGGGCTGGCTGCATAGCCCGTGTGCACCCTCCTTCCCACTCCTCCTCGCCCCCCCCCCCCCCCGCCTTTCCCTATGAGCTCCCAGCCCCAGCACTTACCTTTGCTGGAGCAGGGAGTGGAGGATTTCCTGCCTTGCTCATCTGTGGGCTACATGCTTGCGTACTTCATGGCAAGAAATTTAAAATAACCTTGCTGACTCCAGCCCAGTGACCCCTGGCGCCCCTTAATGTTTGGCACCCTAGGCAACCACCTAGGTCACCTCTATGTTAGGACCAGCCCTGCCTTGATCTAGAATGGGCCTCAGATCACTGTTTGGTTTGGGAACTAGGAAGTAACATGAGTAAAAAACCCTTTTCCCCATTGTCCCCTCAAGACCTTATCTATGGCCCCGAGGGAGAGGAGTTTCTTGCTTTTGCCTTCCAATACGCGATCTAGTTCTGGGTTCTTGAGGTTTGAGCGAGGGGGCGGTTTTCTGTCCTGAGGTATAGCTTTGAATTGTATGGAGTACCCCTTTGATAGTGTCCATTATCCAACAGTCAGTTATGATGCTGGCCCAGTGGTAAGAATACACAGCCAGATGATTGTTGAAGATTAGGGGTTGGGTTGTGGTCCTGCCGCCCTCTGGCTGACTGTCAAAACCGCTGCTTTTGTCCCGTAGGGTACAAGGTACCTAGGCCCTGACAGTTGGTCTGGGCAGACTGGGGTTTTTAGTCCTTACCTGACCAGGTTTTTTGCCCTGTCCAGGCCCCTAAATTGATATTGCGGGGTACTGATAGGACCTTGAGTGGGAATCCTGTGTCTGAGGTTGCTGCTGCAGTTGTTGGGATTGTTGCTGTGTTTGCTGGGGCCTAAATGAACACCTAGTTATTGGCAGCATATACATGCCCAGGGACTTCAGGATGGCCCTAGAGTCCTTCTTTCCATGCAGCTTAGAGTCAATGGATTCTGCAAAGAGTGCAGAGCCCTTCAAAGTTGCCTCTGTTGTGAGAGGCCAGACCCCTGTGTGATGCTGTCTGGGTCTAGGGGACTGTTTATGATTAGGACTCCCAGCTGCGGTGGGCCCGGGAGGAGACCTGTTTGGCCACTTACCTAGGCCAGTGGTTCCCAACCAGTGTGCCATGGCACACTGGTGCACCATGGCAATACCCAAAGTGTGCCACGAGCATCCCTGAGAGCTGGAGTTAAAATTCCCTCCCTGCTCACCCCAACCATGTGGGGTGTGCAGGGCTGGGAAAAGGCAGAGGTTAAAGTAAGGGGGAAGGCACTGGAACACAATTCCGAGGCCCCTTAATTTTAGGCAGGCAGCGTTCCAGCCCCCCTAAAAATAGAGGAAGGCACAAGAATGTGGAGTTCCTGGGGTCCCCCTAAAAATGCCCGAGCAGCCAGAATGCAGAGTTCCACCTTAAACCCGCTCCATCTTAAGCCCAGCCAGCAGAGAGCTGTGGGAGACCAGGAGTGTGTGAATCTCCCCCCTGCAGGGTGAAGCAGCTTGTGTCAGGCAGCCTGCAAACAGCCCAGGTAAGGGCTTTGGCGGGGAGGGCTGGTGGGGGTTGTGTGGGGCAGGTGTATGTGTGTGTGTAGCAGAGGTGGGTGGGAGTGGATGTGTAGCAGAGGGTGTGTAGCTGGGGTTGTGGGGTGACCGTTTGGTTGGGGGGGTCGCTGTGTACGGGGGTGGTGTAGCTGGGGGCTAGAGGCCTGGTTCTGACCCCTGCAGTGATGGGAGGGTCCATCACAGGCAACAAGGGGCTGGGGGAGGGGAGGCTGGGACTTGCTGGGGTAGGAGGGAGCAGCAGTGGGGTGAGGATTTGCCCTGGGTGGCAGGGAGCCACTGTGGAGAAGGGGGAAGTGGGCACTGTGCCATGCTCCCCTGCCCCACCTTCCCACTCCCAGGTTCCCCCTGTCCCCCCCCCAAGCCACTCTCGTTCTCCCTTCTTCTGTCCTCTCTTGCCACCCTTGTGCTGTTTCCCACATGGCTGCCCTTGTCCTCTTTTGCCACTCCTGCCACTGCACAAGACTCCCGACCTCCCCTGTTTTGCCACCCCTGCTCTGCTACACCTATTACCCCACATAGCAGCATTTCTGAAACACTGTGCCATGGTTTATAACTATTCATAAGTAATTTGAGTTAATTTGAATATTCATGAGTTTTTTAATGGTAGTGTGCCTTGAAAAATTTGAAGGTATCAAGGTGTGCCACGGCAGAGAAAAGGTTGGGAACCACTGGCCTAGGCTGACCATGTGGCCCACCTCCATTTTGATCTGGCAAGGACTCTGAGATAAAAGGCAGGGGACCCATTCTCCATTTTCTCTTTAGTCGCTAGTCTCCAGGCTATCTGCAACCAACACCTGCCTCTAGAACTATTCTTCTGGGACTAAATAAAGGACTGAGACCCACCCAGCTGCTGTTGCTGCTGGGTGCACACCAGAGAATTGGGACTAATCTTCAAACTACAGGATCTTCAAGGATTTGTTTTCTATGGACTCGAAATCATTTGTATGTACGTGATTCACTTTGACCCTTTAACATCTCTCGTAAGTAGCTTGTTTTCTATTAAACCTTTAGTTGTAGTTACTAAAGGTTTGGCTGGCAGCATGGTATTTTGAGCAAGATCCAAGCCTATATTGTTCTGGGTGATGTGGCTGGCCCTTTGGAGTCAGGAGAACCTATTTCGTAAAGAGACCCAGTGGCTAGAGGGGACCTTAGGAACTGATGTGCAGTAAGGGGGCTGTTTCTATTTTATTATGCTCAGTGATGACCAGAGTGGTTAGTCAGAAGTATGTTTTGTTACTGACTGGGAGACTGGTTTAAGTACCACCCGTCAGTGGTTTGGGGGTTTGGCCCCTGGTTTTGCAGCTTGCCCTGATTTTGGCACATTCAGAAGGTTATCCCAGGAGGCCCGGGTCACACCCTGTAGCCAGGCTGACCATCTCACTGCAACTGCAGAGGCTGTGTTGCATGAGGCTGTGTCAGATGCATCTCATGAAGTCATTAGGGCGTCCCTACAGGCCAGGACACTCGTTGACCGTAGTCTCATAGTTCCTCAGGTAGTTCCAGGTGATTATGTCACTGAAATGTTCCATGGCCCTACAAAGGTTGAACACATACCTCCCCATGAGGGGCCTGGTGGTTGGCTATGTGTCATTGGAGGGCTGAGGTGGAGTAGACTTTCCTGCCAAAGAGGTCATTTCTTTGCCTCATTTTTGGGCATAGAGCCTGGCTGGCCCTATCTTTCCCTTTGGTTCATTGCGTCCACCACCAGGGAACCTGGTGTTGGGTCATGGAATATGAAAGCAAATTTGTCAGAGGGGACATATCATCTCTGATCCGCAGCCTTGGATACAGGAGGGATTGATGATGGGGTTTGCCATCGTGCCCTTGCAATACAGTATACCCCTTCGTGGATGGGCACTAAGACCCTTGCAGGTGGGGTTACATCACCCACATCAAAGAGGGGGTCACATTCCTCCTTGACAACCCCCAGTTCTTGGCTTAGATTAGCTGCCATCTGTCTCATCAGCTCTTGTTGAGTGCAGGGGTCATCCCTGTACACCAAAGGTCTCTGATAGATTACCTTGTCTGGGTAAGACGACAAGGGGACCCACAATCTGCTGCATCGGTTGCTATCCAGATTGGGTTCACCATCCAAAGCCTCCAAAGAATCAGGATTCTGCTGTGACAGCGGTACTGAGTGCTGTCAGGAAGCAGGGCTGTTGTCAAGTCCCATCCAGCCACCCACGGGTCCACTCCTGGGAAAGGTGTGGGGCCATATCATGGCACATCCAGTAATGACCTCTGTTTTTTCTGAGTGCCATCGGAGAAGGTGTGGCTACTCCTGGGCTGTGTTTGGTTTGCTGGTACCAGTGGCATTGGGATTGGTGCTGAGGATGATTGCATCAAGGTTGTAGGGGAGGAACCTCCCTGGGCCGGGGGTGTTGGGGAGCATTTTTGGTGCCATTTCCCCGCCCATCTCTCTCCACCAGGGGCTGGTTCCAGAGCCCATGGAGACCTGCAGTGCCGAGGTCCATCATAGGAAGAAGTGGATGTAGACCTCGCCCTCCTGGATCTCCGTGAGCATGGTACAGAGTGGTAGTCATTTGTTCGGATATCAGTACTGTTCTGCCATACTGAAGAGGGTCCCACTGGTGATGGTGTTGCCAGTGTCAGTACCGGGTCACTTGTGGGGGACATCCACTCCTTGGAAGACAGTGCTGGCTTACCCTTTGATCAGGCTGTTCTCTGTGACACTGGAGCCGGTAATGAAGCAAAGCCTTTGCTACCATAAAGGCCTCTGGTGTCAATGGTACTGGGAGGTACTCCAGCCCCGACCTTCAGGGTGGGGTTGTCGGAGGTGATGTTAGGCGGTGCCATGATGGTGTCAAGTCAGATGCCGATCGTGGCTTCTTATTTTGAGCCGGAGAGTAGTGCCAACAGGTTTTGGTGCCAAATTAACACATGGTGCCAGCAAGTCCTTCAGTATGCAAGACATGTCCGGTGCTGGTTGCAAAGCCTGTTCTTGGGCAAGAGTGCGCAGCCTCCACTCCGTCCTTGTGCATCCTCTGCTTGAAGGACCTGCATATGGAGCAGCTATCTGCCAGGTGTGACTCACCAAGGCACTGGAGGCATTTCTCATGTGGCTCATCAGTGGGGAATGCCTTACAGCACATCACACAAGCTTTGAATCCCTGCATTGATATCGACAGGAGGAGATCTCCAACAGGCACTTGCTTAAGCAAGTATGGTCTGTTCCAGTACCGTTGCTGAGAGCAGAGGGAAGGAACTGGGAGGCTCAGGGTCAGGATCATGTACATAGCTGAGGTCATGGCACAGAGAGGGCATTGGCCACTGTCCCTGACCTGACACGCTAGGGCTAAAAAGGTTTCTGACCTACTGTGTGCTGCAGCTTATAGATACCTGTAACTGAATGATGTGAGCAGTGTCCAAAGAACTCCTGTGAAAATGACCAAGGACACCAGCAGTGAGTGGCATGCACACAGCACTGGCATGTTACAAGGAGATTTATTTATTGTATTTATATGTGTAAGGTGAAATGGAGGCAACACAGGTGTTCTTTGGAGGTGTTTTAAGGCCTAGCTAGACAAAACCCCGGCTGGGATAATCTAGTGGGAGTGGTCCCACTTTTTTCGCAGGGGGTTGGACGAGATGACCTCATGGGGCCCCTTCCAACCCTATGATTCTATGAATGGTCCCAGTATGTGAGGTAGGCCTTGTCCTCACAGCCACGTGTCTGAATCACGCCTGTGGCACTTTCCCACATGAACAGCAAGTTCTCTCAGCTTGTGTGGGTGAGGGGACAGCGCTGCCCTGGTGCTGGGCAATTGTGATGCCTGGCTGGGGCTCACAGGGGGTCTGTCGCTGACAGGCAGAGGGACCCCAGGAGACTGAGGCCTCACCTGCTCCACAGCGCTGCCGGCTATGGGACTCCCTCCCCTGCACAGCTGCCCAAGAGGAGCATGGCTGGGGCACAGGCGAGGTGACCCCAACATGCTCCCTAATTCAGAGGAGGGGTTGGGCAGGCGCTTCAGCCTCCCCCCGAGGGCTGAGGGGAGAAAGGCGCGTGAACGCCTGGGCTGAGGCCACACGCGATGCGGCCGTGATGTGCCTGGATAGGGTTTCCAGATGTCAGGCAAAAGGAGGACGTCCTCCTTTTTACCGTCCAGCAGGCATTTTAAAAATAAGTGATTTTGTCTGGCTTTTTACATCCAGGGGTTAAAATATGCTGGCGTGCCCCAGAACACCCTATTTTTAGAGGGAAGCCTTCCATGACCCCCTAAAAATAGAAAATATTACATTAATACTAAATTTTCTCCACGTGTCCTCCATACTTCCCTGTCCTCCTTTCCATGCTTTGGCATCTGGTAACCCTATGCCTGGCGCTAAGCGCCCCCCAAACCCGGGCCCCAGCACTGTGCGTGCATGGCGCGGACTCGAAGGAGCAGCCTCCAGCGCATGCGCCCCGGCCCCCGGTCCCGCGCCGCCGAGAAGCGCCTGGCGATCGCGACCCGCCAACCGCCCTCATTCGAATCCGCATCTTAGGACCCGAGCACCCAATCGGCACGGCGGGCCCTGAGGCCGTGACATCACCGTAACGTCATCAGACGACTGGCCAATGACAGCTCCGGCTGGGTTTGAAAAAAAGTGCGCGCAGCTGGTGGGCAGGGCCTTCCTAGTGGCCGTCAGGCCAGCGCAGGGAGGGGCGCGGACCCGGCGCGCTCGAGGCGTGACCCAGCCCGAGGGGGCGGACCCTGGGTGGAGCGCGAGCGCTCGATAGCTCCCTGACCTTCGCCGGGCCCGGCTCCTTGTGGGCGGGGCCTAGCCGTAGCCGCGCCCCTGCGCGCGGGGCCGGCCGGTGGCGCGGCGGGCCCGGCTCATTCATTCCCGGCTCCGAGCGCGGCGGCGGCTGGTGGCGGCCCGGCTCCCGCGGGACTCGCAGCGCAGCGCAGCGATGAAAGCGGGCGGTGAGCGCCCTCCTCCTTCCGCGGCCCCGGGCCGGTTGGGGCCCCGATGGAGGGGCTCCCGGGGGTGGGCGGTGTCCCTCGGGTGGTGGGGGCCCCGCGGGCGGCCGTGGGGCAGGGGACGGGGGCTGGCTGGGTCCTGGCGGGGCGGCCGGTGGGTAAGGCTCCCTCTCCGCCGGGTCAGCCCAGCCCAGCCCAGCCCCGAGGGGGGATCACCTGGGGGGTCGCGCCGTGTCCCAGTGCCACCGTCAGACGGGATTACACCCCAGGGGCTTCCTGCCTCCCGTCCGCCTCCCTCAGATCGGACCTTATCTGCACGTCCTCCTTTCCCTTCTCGCTCCCCCCGTGCTCCTGAAAGAGGCTGTGTTTTAGATTTTAAATTCCAGAGAGAGGGAGCCCCACTGGTTTAGGCGGGTGGATTTAAAAATCAACCAAGCCTATAGTGGGACAGGACCTGCCTGCAGGGGGAGGGGACTCGCTCGGGACTCCGGCATGGGCACCCAGGACACTAGAGCAGCGCCACGAGCCTCGTCTCGACCACTTCGAGCTTCTCATCAACCCAGAGGGGTTCACAAAAATAAATTATCAAGTAAGGTTGTCATTCTTAAATGGAGGAGTAGGCAGCAGGGAGCAGATGAGACTTACTTCAGAAAGGCAAGGCGTTGCAATGAATGAAACGCACATTGTTGAAATGTAAACCCTGCGAAATGCCCTCATCAAAAGGATGAATAACAAAAACTTAATTCAGAATGAGAGGAATTTTTATTATTTCAAGCTCCTCACAAGACTTGAAATCAGCCTTACTGCTTTGTAAGTCACTGCTTTTAAAGAGAAGTCCCGTTTTAGCCGTTTTATCTTCCCCATGATAGTAAAATCTACGGTTGAACTATGACTTCTCTACCCCCATTCTTTCATCTCCAAAGTTAATTTCTAGGTTTTTATTATAATAATAGCTTATGTTTCTGGAGTGCCATTTATCATGAAAGATGCTTCACAAACTGCAGTATTCATTTTCTAATCTAATGTAGAATAGCATCATAGGGTTGGAAGGGACCTCATGAGATCATCGAGTCCAACATCCTGGGGCTTGAACCCAGGACTAGCCGCATATTAAGTGGAGGAGCTAGCCCCCACACTATTTGCAGACTATAACTTTCTGGATTGAGGATAGCACCTAACTGGCATATGTACAGAGGAAAGAGGGAGAATTTATGGCCAAAGGCATGGGAATAAGTGCTAAGGATTCCTATGTTCAAAGCAAACAAAACTGACTTTATTGATGGCTTCTTCCAAAAGATCTGCACACTGTAAATTGCTTGGTACTTTGCTCAGGAAAATCACCTAACGAATTACCTTTTTGCCAAAACTGTAAATGGGTTTATCAAGAATTTTTTGCTGAAGGCAGGTTTATTTTAACAGGAATGATTATTTTTTTTTAGTTACACTTTCTGGATTAATTAGTCAGACATAATTAAATATATCACCTGTAATCTTGCTAAGAGGGGTACATGGTACTAAAGGACTTGCTTCAAAAGTCCACAATCTTTGTTTGCCAAATGTACTGTGAAATGTTTCAGTTGCTTAATCAGTACTTGAATTTAAAATATTAGAAATGCAACTCGTGTACACACTGTAGATATGTTTGTAGTATATGGGGCCGTTTTGGAGTAAAGACATTCTAATATATGTTCTGGGCTACTGGAGCTATATTGTCTGCCAGCTAATCTGGCTTCAATTTCCTGGGCTGTTGAATCATTTTCAGTTCTGAATACAGGCTTAATTGAGATGCCAATCTACAGATGCATTAGCTCTTACATTGCAATATTCTCTTGGTCAAATCGACCAGGTGGACTTGGGGGGAGGAGCACCCTGAGAAGAATAATCCAGTGATTTGTGACTGTAAGAATCACCCTTAATTACATGGATGTAGCCTTTGATTCAAAGATAACTAATATGTAAATCAAGGACTACAGGGGACATTCAGTTAGATTGGCAGCTCATTTCATTATTGATCTTGGAAACTTCAAAGAATTAATAAAATACATATTAATTTTAGTATAAAAGGATATTCTAGGTGACTTTTTCTTTTTTTGCCTAAAAAGATACTTGTAAAACTTTACTGGGAAATACCCAGTTATAAGAACCATATTACCTGGCCTTGTACAGTTTCTCTCTACTGGAGAAAAGTTACTAGCCCTTGGTAGCTAGAGCCACACTCACTGTTGGCCACTGGTCCTGCAGATGGCCTGGTGTTCTCTCCTTCTTAAGGTGACACAACACAGGCTAATCATATCCAGACTTTGGTATGAGACAGAGTGGCACTAATGGGTTCCCCACATGCTGACTTATTACCAAGAGAGAATAAAAACTAAAAATTGTAGAACATAGCCAAAAAGTCGCACTAAATATTAAAAAAAAATAATAATTTGATTTTTTAAAAAAAATCATTTTACACAGTCGGATGAAAAATATGGGGAAATCTCAATGAAAAGAGAGATTCAGAGCCACTGCCATAGGGTTTATCACCCTGTTCTGTTACATTGTCCTGTCTTTACCTTAGCTAGTGCCTGTGGCCCTGTAATTAAAAATGATAAAGTCCCTGCAGCTGCTTTGCTTGTTTTATTAATTTAGTTCCACATATTATTTGCTTGTGGTTTGGAACAGCTGTTATTTTACCTCTCTGACATCTATTATTGCATATTATTTGGAGAAAAAAAAATACCAGGAACTGGAAATTAACTGATAGAACAGGGGACAGGGAAAATCGTTAATTCCTGCAAGTGGAATATCCCTGGGGTCCCTGTTAAGACCCACATTCTTCATGATTGTTCCAGAAGAAAACCCAACCAATTAGGCTTTCCAGCTAAACTATCATTCCATGATAAGACCTACAGACTGTATTAGGAAAAATACCTCAGACCTCACCAAGCAAGAAAATTTCCATGATGAGAAAAGGGGCCCTAATGATTCAATTTGCACCAAAGGTGGAAGGGGGTATGTATGTGTTTCTCACCTTTATGGTTTCAGAGAGAACTTTCCAAATGTGATCCAGTGCTGAGCAAAGAGACTGCTTCTTCACTTGCTTGATAAACTTCAAAGCAGCAGCCCCCAGTGAAAATGGCAACTGTCTGCTGCTCTTCACAGTAGGCAGCAGTGAAATTGACAAGACTCTTGTCATTTTCACTCAGCTGCTGCTTGGCAAAGGTTTGAGCAGCAACCAGGGAAATTACTGGAGCTATTTGCTGGGCTGGAGAAGCCAAAAAAAAAAAAAAAAAAAAAGCTGTGTGGTGATAAAGGATCCCTCTCAGGTAGTCTCAGGGATTAAAGTGAGAGAGATCCTTTTCCCTTCTAGCAGGTCAGGGTGCTTTTAATTTCTGATACCTACAAATTCAGATTGACACAAAAGATAAAGAGTCCCTGAGCAGAAACCAGGGCCAGCATCTCAATAGGAATCCAAATACCTTGCCCTTCACAGCAAGGAGGAGCAGGACTAAGTTTCTCAAAAGGTATTGCTCCTGGATCTTTCAAGTGAGCCTGCCATCTCCATCATTAGCTTTTGTGTCTGCTTTTTACTAACCCGGGCCTGGTCTACCATGCTGGCAATAGTCAATGGGAGATACACAAGAAATATAGCATGGTTTGCATATCTTCCATCAAGTTACTAAATTTGACTTGCCCTGGTGTCACCACTGTGCTGCACTCGCCAATGCAGCCTAAATGCTTTTTGCAGGGATCAACCAGAGCACTTCCAGGAGCAATTGAGCAGTTCTCCATTGCCCACTTAATCCTGTGGCAATGCTGCAGCAGCGCCACCAGGCCCACCAGCAGTGTAGAAGTACCCTTAGTCCTTTGTCTAACACAGTGGTTCCCAACCCAGTGGTCCATTGTCCACAAGGGCACTGCAGATGGTCTGTGGAGGAGGGAGGGAAGATAATTCCTGCAGGTATGTGTTCTGTGAAGAGTGCAGTGTGTTCATGAGGAAGCATAATAGGTTATTAGAAATAGCTGCTTTTTAATACCTCTTGATATACAAGTTTGACTCCCATCAACCATAGGATATGTTAAAAATGTTTTAAATGGCTTGCTAACACGGTGGTCCACAAAAGCTTTCAACGATGATGTAGTGGCAGGGTTTAAAGTAAGCCTGAATGCCATTCCACCATTTAAAAATAGCAGACCCCGGAATGCAGCCTTCTGGTTCCACGTTCTATTTTTAGGGGCCTGAACGCTGGGCCGCTAAAAATAGCAGGCCCTGCAGCGGTGTTCCACTGCATTCTGGCCGGGGGGTCAGGGGCGTTGCTGAAGGGCTCAAGCCCTGCCTGAAACCCCTCCCCTTCCATGCCATGCCCCCAGCCTGGGGCCTGCTGCCTCTGCCCTAGCTGCACTGCAGCCCGGACCCAGAGCTTACCGGCCCCATCTCCCCAGATGCACTGGTTCCAGTGAGTGTGTGGCGGCCTGGCTCGTGCTGGGGGGGGTATTGGGGGGGCAGGGGTTTGGGTCTGGGGGAGGGCCACTGGCGTGGAAGGGGGCCCACCAGTGCAGGAGCATTCCGGAGCCCCCCAAATTATACTTTAACTCCTGTGTAGTGGTCTGAATGAAGGAAAAAGTTAGGAACTGCTGGTCTATTACATGCAAGGTGAACTTTCCCATCCTTCCTTAGGAGGGGCAAGTAAGGGAGCAGTATCATATTGTCCAAACAGTAGTCTAAATATCACAAAGAACCTCAATGTATGAGGGATGGGACTTGAATCTCTGAAGATAGTAGTTCAAGGACCAGTGATAGGAGGCTATGGAAAGGGATAAGTTAGATACCAGGTAAATATTGACAGGAAAAAATTAAGCTGATTGATATTCCAATGTATTAAATACTACATGAATGGGAATCATGTGGAAGATGTCTCCATAATGGCAGATGTTGGACTGAATGACCCAAGTGATCTTTTCTGGCCCTATCAGTCTATCTATTTTCACTTTAGTTGGTTCATGATCCCCTTTTATAGATGACTATAACATTGATTTGCAATTGTAACATCAAATTCTTTTTACTTTCCATGTCACTGAAGAAACAACAGAAGTGTGCTGTTGCAGCACAAATTAGGAATGCTGACCATTTATTTGCATGTTAAAATGTGGATTAGTAAATTTCTGCTTGATAGTGCTCTTTTATTAATTGAGCTGTCTCCCCTTCCCCACCCCCAGTAATCCACTGTAGATGTTCCAGGTGCTTTTCTTTCCCTTCAAAGCGAAGAATAAGAAAACGGCCACGAGTTCTGACATTACTGAGTCTCCCTGAAGATGTTCTGTTTCATGTTCTGAAAGGCCTTCCTGCTGAGGATATCCTCTCCCTCCGAGCTGTAAGTCTGCCTACCCACTTCACTTTACCCCTGTAGCAGGATGGGAAATTACTTCTGTCAATGGGATGCCCTGGCTCCTGGTGGCAGAACTGGATACAGGGAAGCCTGTATCCTCAACATAGCAGGCAAAGTAAATCTATACCTTCAGTTTTCCTTCTGATTTCTACCATCATGGTGGTAGTTTTGTTGCAAAACCTCTCAATCTCAAATATGGCTGCTAATTCTTTTAAGTGTTTTGTTTGAATTTTCCAAAGGGAGCTATCCTGCCAAGTCATTCTGACTGAACAGTTTGGTTCAGTTAACAATACTTATCTTATTTTCCAGAATTGACTTTAGTCTAATTTATTAATGTAAATAAAGCAGGACACTAGTTGTATCAAAGTCTACTTGTGCCATGTTAATGTGACTGTAACAGTAGACCACAAAAACTGTTTTTCTATGGATTGCTATAGATTATAATATACTTTTCCCCTCCCCCCTCCCTAGGTGCACTCACATCTTAAATACCTTGTAGATAATCATGCTAGTGTTTGGGCATGTGCAAGCTTTCAAGACGTATGGCCTTCTCCAAACAATCTGAAGATGTTTGAAAGGTAAGTTATAGAAATCCAGGCATAACTTATACATTAGGGGAAATATTCAAAGTGCAGAGGACATTTAGGTACCCACTTCCCCACTGACATTCCAAGAAAGATGGACATCTCACTGACTTTTCTCCCTTTGAATATCTCCTTCTTAACATGAGTAGGAGCACTGTTTGCTTCAGATTAGAACTGCCTCGTTAACTGAAGACTGGGCCATTGTTTTATTTGAAATGTAGATGGTAACTCTCTTCAAAGTGTTTTAAGTATTACTACAGCTTTCTGATATTTGTTTCCATATAAATGTATAAGCTAAGAACGTGGGCTGAAAGACATCACAATGTGTTTCTAGAAGTCTTCTTAAGATTAATATTTGGACTCTTTTCATGTGTAAAAGTGAATCTAAAAATCTAAAGTTGCAAGCAAACAACTGTAATTTGGATGAGTAAAGACTCAATCTGAAAAAGGTGTGTTGGTGCAGCGTAACAACTGAATCTGGATGGTGTCCATTGAAGAATCAGAGGTGCAAGTTCTGAATTCCACCACTGCATTTGGGAACTGTGGCCAACTGTTAGAAACAAACATGGAAGCAACATTTCCTGCCACACAAGAACATTCACATCATTCAGCTAGCTGCAGATTAAATCTGATGTACCTATTTCTATTCTTATTTAGGGCTGCTGAAAAGGGTAACTTTGAAGCTGCTGTGAAGCTGGGGATAGCATACCTGTACAATGAAGGCTGTAAGTGTGAAAGCATGGACTCTGAAGAAGATGTAACTGGCAGGGAGAAAGGATGGTGGAGGGTATTGCTCTACAGAAAAGAACAAAGCAATTTATAGCCTGATCAATAAGCTTGGATTTTTATCATCAACCATGTGCCAATTATTATTCCTATTATTTTATGGGGTTTGGTTTGGTTTGGGTTTTCCAACAGTGTTGTAATGTTGTTAAACACAAAGAGATTCCCACCTCAGCCCCATCTATGAATATGTGGCATGGTCTTGTATTGATACCATTGTGCCTTTTCTGTTATAGCTGCCAATGGCATTTCCCTGGCCTTTGAAATACTGGTGATAAAATGTCATTATGGCATGATACACCTGGAAACAGCATGAGTGGATTCCACTTTTACCTAAAACATCTAGCTCACAAGTTAGCAGGGCTTGGTGTTACACTTTGGAAGCCTCTGGTCAAATTTAGCTGCTTAAATAATCTGCATTTGAAAGTATACTAAGTGTAACAGGCCAAGTGTAATGAAATGAGTTGATTTAAAGAAGGAATCTGATTAGTGAGGGTTCTGAACAATGTGAGTAACCAGTATGCTGGAGGTTGTGTTCACTTACCCAAGGGGTTGAGTTCCCTTATGAAGTGCTGACCCTTATAAAACACCCTAGGATTAAGACAATGCATCACTGTGGGCTGACTACAATAACATTTTATATTGCTGCCAGTGATTTTTTGGTCATGTCATTTTTGTCTCTCAAAAGCTTCAAACTGAATCAAGTAGAGTCACTATTCCCTTCTTCTCCTTCTGCATCCTTTCTGCCAAACCATTCTGCTGTTGGCCCTATTAAATTCCTGGCAGATATTATGGATTAGCTTCTGTTCCATCTTTAAAGTATCTGTTTCCCTTATTCAGTGTCCATCTCAGATGAGGGTCGTGCAGAAGTGAATGGGCTAAAGGCGTCTCATTTCTTCAGCCTGACAGAGCGTCTGAATGTCTGTGCGGCACCATTTATTTGGCTTTTTATTCGTCCCCCATGGTCTGTGAATGGGAGCTGCTGTAAAGCTGTGGTCTATGAGAGTCTCAAAGCAGAGTGTCAGCTGCAGAAAGTAAGTGGTGCTCTTTCTGTCAGTGACTTTCATGCAGAGCAGCATGGCTACCCAGTGCTTTGCACAATTGCATTGTTTTAAATTTAAAAATTAAAGTCAATACACAGCAAAACCAAATGCAGTATGCAGGAGAGGCACTGTTTGCTAGCTGTCAAAGGGCTGTACTGCCAAGTTAATTTCCATCTCACTTGTAACCAAATGTTGAAGAGAGAGGAAATAGTCCATAAAAGGCCATAGACAAACAAAGTTCTAGCCTGGGATTATTTTGAAGAAGTCTCTTATTTCTTGGTTCTCTTTATTAATGCATAATTTTAAAACTATCTATCTTTTTAGGCCCAGAAAGGATCTATTCTCCACTGCTTGGCAAAGGTTTTAAGTCTCTTTGAGGTGAGTAACATTCCTGTCTTGCTGATGGCATTGGGAATGCTGATGGTATAACTTTACAGTACAGATTTCACATGTGACTTCCCAAATGCTTTTATTACTTTAATGTGAGATCAAACCAATTCTTTTCTCCCAGTGTGTGGGGGGGCAGGTTTGTTAAATCAGCTGAGAACCTGCCCCCATGCTTTTTAGAAGCATTTCAAAATAGTTTTAGCTATTAGGCCTGCTTATTGTGCTTGCATTATGGCCAGGAAGCATCCTTTGAGACCTATCACACAGGGTACCAGAGGAACCGGCATGCTGGCCACCTGGAGGTCTAAACTGCTTTTGACTATCTAAGGAAAGCTACAAAGTAACTCTTAAGCCAGGGTCTCCAAAAGACAGTATCTGCAGTGTTCTAGGAACCCATCCTGAAAATTTGGAGGATGCTTCTGATACTAATGGATTGATTCTGTACTGTAGCTGTCAATCCAAGGGCATTTGTATCACTGGGGGGTTGTGTGCCCATTTGAGTATGCAGCATAAATAACATTTGACTGTATTTTTAGGATGAGGAAAAAAGGAAAGAAGCCCTTGAAATGTTTGAAGAATCTTCAAAACAGGGTTGCCTAAACAGCTCCTACCTCCTCTGGGAAAGTAACAGAAGAGCTGCTGTGAGTAAATCTAATTCTTAAATTATCTTTTCACTTCTACTACAGTAGCCCCTACTGTTCCCACCCAAGACTAGGGCTGTGTTGTATTGTATGCTCTATATACACATGGTAAGAGCCAGTCCCTACCACTAAGAGCTAAGTCTAAACAGACAAGGTGGTCAAATGGTGACAGAGGAACTAGTATCCCTATTTTACAGATTGGGAGATGAACATGGAGAGCTCAAATGATCTGCAAAGTCTGTGGCCTGACTGACAATTGAACTCTGGTCTCTTTAGTCCCCTTCCAGTGCCTTAAACCCGGAATCATCCTTAGGAGACACAGACTAACTTTTAGATTACCCTTTTCTTCACAAAGGGTAAAGGAGATAGGGATATAGTGGTCGTATGCTGACCTTCACAAACATTGTGCCAAATGATTCTTTCCCCTAGACAGAAAGAGGGAATCCCTTCTTAAAGCTGTTCACATTTCTTTTCTGTAGATGTCAGATCCTGGCAGATACCTCCAGAGCCTCAGGAAACTAAGGGACTATGCAGCAAAGGGCTGCTGGGAAGCCCAGGTAAGAATTCCACTAGTGAAACCAAGACTTTAGTTTTTTCATGACCCTGCCTACACAGGCCCAGAAAGACATGGAGTGTTCTTAAATATAGATTCAGTGAGTGGCTGTTAGAAACAGGCTAAAACTTTTCTCAGAAAACACTTACACATACTCTGCAAAGTAATCTCTTCTGAAAATACTCCATTTGAACAGAGAAACCTCAACACTAGCTCATTTTATTAAGCAGTCTTTGTTCTGAAGAGCCTGTCCCAAAATACTGCCACCTTTGAAAAATAACTTACTGCCTCTGCAGTGGTCCTATAAGCTGCATTTCACTGTATTTTGAATGAGAAAATGACATGGGTTGTCCCATGTGTTCAATTTAAATTTTGGATCTTTTTCTAAATGCAAACTAGCTCACTTGCTATTTACATTTTCCATCCTGTCTGCCTACTGTAGCTATCTTTAGCTAAAGCTTGTGGGAATGGAAACCAGCTAGGATTAGAAGCAAAAGCCTCCAATGAGATGGTGTGTCAGCTCTTCCAGGCCTCTCTTCCTATCAGAAAGCAAAGCATCTTCACTGTGCAGAAAGGAATGAACGAGACAATGAGGTAAAGACCAACTCGGCACCTGTCTTCAACAAAGAAGAGTGTCTATGATGTGTTGGAGAAGGCTGCTATTGTTTCCTTAAGTACTCATCATGGAACGTGTGCTGGTTACAGTGCTGGCTGGGATGAGATGTGACCTGCTAGATCATTACGCTCTTATCACAGTTAGTTCTTTGACATGGGCAGTGACATGGAATGCAGAAAAGTTGGTCCTTCGTAAATGTCACTAATTGCTCTGTGCCCCTGGTTACAAACAGACTAGAAGAGACACTTTGATAAGTTCATATTTTAAAGTGTCTTTATCCTTGCAATCTGTTAATTTGCTGCTCTGCCTAAAAGACACCTACCATGTGCATCAGCCCAAAATCTGACTCTTAAAACTGGTCACATATCTCTTGTATTCCCTATGTGCAACAGGACATTTTACTGGAATCTTGTTCTGATGTTCAATATTTTAATGGTTGGTTAGCTTTTGAATGTTAAAAGATCTGATCTGTGTGGAGCACGTCTCAAACACGTAGCCCTGAAAGTTATTTCCTGCAGCCCACAACAACACTATTGTTACCAGTATTTGCAATATTGTTGTATGAGAAGGTTTCAGTGGTGCAGCCCTTGGGCTAACGTACTAGCCCTCATGTGGTCCTTGTGATTTGAGTTTGAGACCCCTGGTGTGGAGAGTTGCTGGTGTTACAGCTGTCAGGTCTGGATGGGATCATGTCTTCTGTCTGCTATCTAGGTACATTCTGATTGACTGGCTGGTGGAAGTGGCCACCATGAAGGATTTCTCCAGCTTGTGTCTTCAGATGACAGTGGAGTGCGTGGATCGGTACTTGAAGCTAAGACCTGTATCCCGGGCCCGGCTCCAGCTTTTGGGAATCGCCTGCATGGTCATTTGTACGCGGTGAGTTTTGACAGCTGATGTACACTGGAGGCAATGATGACAGAAATCAGTAGATAGCTATCGAGTTCTGCGTTCTCCACTGTGTAGTCACTGAGGTAGCACTAGTCTTGCTTGTCCCTTTACAAAATGATTGCCCTTTGAATGTTGCTTTTCAGTGGAAATTTCTTAATATTTCCCAATGAGGTATAAAGTTGTACTGCTGCCACCTAAATACAGGGGCTGGTGCGCTTCATACACTGTCTTCTGTGTAGAACAGAGGGCTAGCATCAGAAATCCAACTAGCAACCAGGTCAGCATTCTCACTGTGATCAGCCCATCTGCCATAAGCCACTCAGAAAAGCAGGTTTGTATCTGTCTGTGTTAAGCACTGTAAATAACAAGTTTTTGTGGCAGAGAAGCATTGTATTCCTAGCCTCAGTGTTTCATGGGACTAATTCTGTTACTTCTCCTTTCTGCCAAACTGAAGACTGAATTCCAGGCTCAAGAAATAGGTCTGGTTATGGTTCTACAGCCTTTCTAAAGGAATTAGGCCTGTGAAAACTGCTGCAGGACCTAGGCCTTCTAGTCAGTGCTATGATAAAGATGCAGGCCCAGCTTAAAGGTGGCATGGACATTGGCATTGCTTTCTGGGAACACTTGACTCTTTCAGCATAACTCACAGCTGTATTTCCTATCTTCCTAAGCTGCTCTAACATGCCCTTCTCCCTTCTGCAGGTGTCTCTGTAGCATAGGCTATCCATGAGGTGTACCAGAATGCAGGGCTGTCCCTACAGTGGGGCAGCGCCCAGGGCCAGTTGGCCTGTGGTGGGCCTTTGGTCCGGTCCCGTCCCCTCCCCCCCCCCCCCACCACCACCACCACCACCACACTGGCAGGGAGGCTTCCCAGAGGCTGGGCTCTATGCTCCCTCCCCATCCCCAGGACTGCTGCTCTGCCCCTGGGGGTGAGGTAGGCTGGTCCAGAGGCTGGATCTATGCTCCCGCCCACGCATTGCCTTTGGCCTCCTAAGGACTGCAGTGACAGCATGCAACCAAAACTCTGTGTGTGGCACTCCCTGGGGCCCAAGTGTTAACCATCTTTAATATTGCAGCTTCATCAGCAAAGATATCTTGACAATAAGGGAAGCTGTGTGGCTAACAGACAACACCTACAAATATGAAGATCTAGTCCGGATGATGGGGGAGATCATCTCTGCCCTGGAAGGCAAGATAAGAGTAAGTCTGGAAAAAGCAGAAGTGAGATGCTTCCTTTCTTAGGCAATCCTTAGCTAAGTCATGGAGTGGTGAGATGTGGAGCCTTCTTCCACCTCTCTGTAGACTAAGCATACTCCTTCTGGGGTTCCTGGTTTCCTCTGAATCCCCATCCATTGCTGCCATAACAGGTGATTAGGGTCTTAATTCGAATGAGAACATTCTGAGGATTGTGTATGTAATTCCGTACCTGCAGGTATTTGATAACGTTGTACCACAGGAAACTTAAATTTAACCCCCTTGGGACTAAATTCAGAGGTCTCATGTGTTCAAGCTATAGTGTCTGATAAACATCTTGATACCACCATGATAACAGGAAGCCATCTTTTGGAATGAGCGTCCAGGAAAAGCACTGTTGCCTGGGAACAATTCCCTCTGTGTTTGGTGCTTCACTGTGTGGGAGTTTTGCCAACCCCTTGTGTGTTCTCCCTTGTGTGTTAGATTCCTACTATTGTGGATTACAAAGAAGTGCTACTGAACATAATCCCTCTGGAGAGGAGAACTCTTCACCTGTACAGTTTTATCTGTGAGCTCTCACTATTGAACACAGGCCTCTGCCTATATTCCCCTGCCCAGCTGGCTGCTGCTGCACTGCTGTTGGCTAAAGTACTGCACAGGCAAGGTAAGGAAAAGCAGATGTGTGGGTTCTGAGGTGTGATGTCTTCATCCATGCAGTCCCCCTTGAGTAGGGTTACCAGACATCCAGCAAAAGGAGGACATGCCCTCCATCCAGCAGTCATTCTAAAAATTTTATCCAGCTTTTTACTTCGGACAAGTAGATTGGGGTGTGTGGGGTTTTTGTTTTTTTTTTTTGGTTTGTTTGTGTTTTTGGTTTTTTTAACCCTGTGGTTAAGTCTGCTGCATGCATGGGGAACAAGGAGCAGGCTGCAGAAAAATCAAGGTGGAGTGGAGCACACAGTTTCTCTTATTCCTAGAAGCTTTTGTAACAGCACCATCCATGGCTCAGTTGGCAGACAACCAGACTTTTTATCTCAGGGTCATGGGTTTGAGCCCTGTGTTGGGCACTCTGATTTTTGGCCTGTTGCTCCATACACAAGAGCTAAATTGGGGGGAAAAATACAGAGAACACTAATAAAATGAAGAAAAATCAAGTATACAATGAATAAAATTGCTAACAGGGACCAATCAAGTAAAACAAAGGGGCACATTTGAACTGCCTAGAAACAATTTAGGACAAACTTTTTTTAAATTGTAAAATGGGCTGCTGTGGAAAAATGAAAAATGATATGCAAAATCTTAAAATTTAAAAAACACGACTTTGCACAGTTTTAATGCCGCATTCATTAATCATTACCCATTTTCCATAACATAAAATGGTAATGACAGTTATACTAATGCTATATTTTCTCCATGTGTCCTGTGATGTCCTCCTTTTCGTACTTCCCTATCCACCTTTCTGTGCTTTGGTATCTGGTAACCCTACCCTTGAGAGCCATCTGTCTGCTTCAGCACCAAGACATCTACTTGTGCGTGCATGCCTGCCTCAGTCATGTTAAAGATAAGATACTTCAAAAGAGTGGGGTGGGATGGGCTAGGCTTGGCCTTTTCCTCCAATAATCACTGTCTTGAGCTCAAGCATTGGCCTGAGATGTGGGTTTAAAAAATGCCTAAGAAATCTTTTCTAGTAATCCTATGGACTGGACTGGAGAGAGAGGAATCTCTCCAGTTCTGGCACTTTCAGTGATTGCTGGAGCCCATCAGTTGATTCTGAACTTGGGTGGATTATCCGCTGGCATGATCTTATCTATGATCTGCTTTATTCCTGCAAAGTTTTTAGATGCTAATGTTTACATTTCCTTCTCCAGCACATCCTTGGACCAGCCAGCTGTCTGAATGCACTGGATTCTCTCTTGAAGACCTGATACCCTGTGTGCTGAGCCTCCACCAAAAATGGTATGACCTTCAGGACGTTTCTGTGCCCTCCAAACGGGGGGAGGCGGGGTTTGGCATCCAGCTGTTTAGATTTATGGCACAAATCTTTGATTAGTTACTGTCTCTGAATTAAGGAGGTGGCACTGGAGGGAATATGCCTTACTCCCCATGACATTGGAGAGGCTGAGAGAACCATTGGTATTGTTCCAATCCCATCATGCTGAGTAGTGCCTTTTGGCTCCAGGGGGTGTGATCCTCAAAACCAGTAGCCTCAGCCTGCCAAAGCTGGGATTGGCTTATCAGCAAATACAGGAAACTTACCCCTGAAGGTGTCTAAAGACCCAGGTCCTATTCCTGGCTGCAAACACACAAAGTGTTTAGGAGGGTGGGTTGGCCCTTAAGCTGTCTCAGAAGCTTAGCTACCAGTCCTGCTACTCAGCTTCCCTATTGATGACCCACAGTTGGTTTGTCACATCAGAGCTAAGGGGAAAACTCCTCCAGAGCCCTAAAAGAAGGAAGGAATGGTTTTAGGTCAGCAGGGTCCATGAACTTGGTCCTGTCCAATGTGTTCCTGTAAGACCTGTGCTGTGATGTTCTTTTTTCCTAGTTTCCATGATGATGTACCAAAGGATTATAGGCAGGTGGCATTGACTGCTGTGAAACAACGATTTGAAGATGAGCGTTATGAAGAAATTAGCAAGGAAAAGGTGGGTTAGTAGCCTTATGGTTCCACTCACCGGTTTTGGTGGCAGGCACCTTAAGCAGAGTGAACAGAGCACTCAGGACTCTGATGTAACAAGCAACTCAAATTAGAAATCCCCCAGGGAAGATGCAAGAGGATGAGAAGTGCAGTGGTGTTAGCACTGGTTACCCTATGGCATATAAGCTGCCCATTTGGGCTACAAATGCCAAGGAGCAGTACAAGATTTATTGATCCTAGAGAAAATATCAGGGCACTGGATTGTTGCCTTACCAGATCATCTTGTCGTTTAGGTGATGAGTTACAGCCAGCTCTGTTCACTGTTAGGAGTGAAGCAGGAGGACCCAGAGCCCCATCCTTTACACACAAGTGCTGTGGAAATTCAGACTTTCCTTAGCTCTCCATCTGGAAAGAGAACCAAAAGGCAAGTAAAACTGAGCTCAGTTCTAGCTCTTTAGTATCCTCTGTGTCTGCAGCCACATCACCTTAAATCTGCATGGTCTTTTTCTGGGATGAGTGAAGTTGGGTTCCATGCCAAGTTGCTGATCAGATGAAATGACCAGTTGTATCTTTAGCATTCACTGGGAGAGTTGAGTGAGACAAATGGATAGAGACTGGCCTGTCCCTTGATTCAGGATGATTTCCTCCATGTGTATGCTGAGTGAGTAACTGTCTTCTACCACAGGAGAAGGGAAGACAGCATTCAGGAAGACAGGGGCAGCTTTGTGACAACACCAACAGCTGAACTGTCCACACAGGAGGAGAGTCTTCTGGATAACTTCCTGGACTGGAGCTTGGACTCCTGCTCTGGTTATGAAGGAGATCAGGAAAGTGAAGGAGAGAGAGAGGGAGATGGTAAGTGTGGGGGGTTTTTTTATTATTTTATTACAATAGAGAGAAAACAAGTTTTCCCATCTGTTGCTTAACAAAAAGTCAGGTTACTCCTGCCAGAAATGTACAAACTCTTTCAAAGGGACAGCAATCACTGAAGAATGGTCCCTTTTCTGTTGTGCCCTAGCAATTACTTTTACACTATAGCCTGTGACAGCAAAACATGTTTTGGCAATAGATGCCAAAATTTCCTTGTCCATTTACATTGCTGCAAAATGTTTGGCTACAAGACTTGCAGAGCTCTGGCTCAAGGCAGCAGGCTGTGGAATGCAAAAAATGGCAGACAGCATTGTTGAGCATTCTTTGCACTGCTGTGAGATAGTGCTGCTAACAAAGTGCACTGAGTGCTCTGAACCACTTGATAAGCAAAGGAGAGTACTTGTAGCTACATATTAAGGGGTTCTGCTGGTCCTGTGACTTGTTCTTCCCCATCCTCTGTCCAGAAAGCTCTTGAAGGAATCTAGCTGTAGCCAGCCCCACTACAGCCTCTATTTCCTTAGTGCTCTGACTATACCATATCTCCTGTAGAAAGAGCTATTAAAACATGCCCATGGAATAAATGGAGTCCACACTTTACTCAAGGGAGAAATCAGAGCTTGTGTGTTTTCTCTAAAGCTGCAGAGGGTGTCAGTCACTCAGCTCTTGAGTTCTTGGCTATTACTACTCTGCTGTCAGGTAGACCCAAGTCATTCTTCTGTATCTCCCTCTAGTGACCGCTCCCAGTGGAGTGTTGGATGTAACCGTAGTCTATATGGATCCAGCAGAGCACTGCTGTCAGGATTCCAGTGATGAAGACAGCCTCTGTGCAGAATGGCTTGGACAAGATGTACCAGCAAGGAAAGCGAACCAGCCAGATGCTGAGAACCAGTGGCTTGTTGGTCATGCCCCAACAGAACCCACCGTGGAAGCCACCTCAGGCTATTCCTCTGTTCACAGTGCCAGTCCTACCTCCTCTGTAGAGGGCAGCTTTGGAGCACCTCTCAAAACTACCTCAGCACTGTCTCTGGGCAGTACCACAAACAAAGGGCTATACCTGCCTCACTACTTGAAATCACATTTACAGTCTGGGCAGCCCAAGTCTACTGAGGGTAAGTGTGACAGAAGGCAAGCCAAACGGAAAAATGTGGCTAAGTACAGTGAAGAAGAGAGAATGAACCTGGGCTTTTTGAGCCTCTGATTTCAGTGCTGTTTACTTTTAAATGAAAGGGCCCTGGAAACAGTATTTTGGTGGAGTCTTGCAGGGTAAGCAAGTAATCATCAGTGTCTGCAGCAGCCCAATGCCCACCATGGCTTGCAAGCTCCATTTCATGCTTCTGTGGCTTAGTGCTGTCTCCTGGCAGCTGCTTTTTAAAACATTCCCTGTAGTCTGATCCTATGCAAACTAAGAAGCCCCTCTGGTCTTGAGTATGTGTAAAGAAAACCCAGAACCCTGTGTGCTACCCAAAGCCATCTTGATTCTACCCTTCTCTGCATCACCCAGTGGCAGCTGACTCCTCTACAGAGGAAGAAGGGGAAAAAGAAGACTGCTCAACTTCTGTCCATCTGAAGACTCTCCCTGATCAGGTTATTTGTGCCTGAAACTAATGCCAGGTGTTAGCTCACTTCCCACCACTGCCTCTCCCTCTCAGGTGTTTATCACAGAGCCAAGCAAAGGATGGTAGTAGTAGTAGATGGAGATCCCTGCTCCAGCAAACTTGAGCTTTTAAACATCCTTCCTCCTGGGCCTTAGTCCCCCTTGACTCAATTGCCTACACAGCCATCAAGCAGGCCCTCTGGCTAGTTGCCATATATTTGCTCAAGTGAAGAACACCCATTGTGTGCCTTACCACTTCACTGCCTTGTGCCTTTTAATTGCAGCACCAGGGGAGTGGCTGCAAGAACTTGTTCGGGGTTCTTTTTCTATCTTTATTGCCGTTTTGTCTTCCTCACTAGTCCCCAAAAATGTCCTCCAAAAGAGTCAGCTCATTCTGTGTTTGAATTTGTCTTGAACACTGAAACAGAGACAGCAGTGTATCCCTAACAAATCACCTTTCTACATGAAGCCCTACAAACACACCTCTCCATCACATCCCAGTCCACAAGGAAGAGCTGGTGCCCTTCCCACTAATAGTGGACAATGGATTCCAAGCCTTATGCTGTCTGCGGAAGTGATTAAAAAAAAAAAAAAAAAAAAGCAAGAATGCGAGGACCTAGAGGCCACTTTACACAATGAACTAGATGTCAAAAGGTGCTGACCCTCTAGAACAGGTTGTGAGAAGACAGCATGGTACAAGACTTCGGGCAGCTGTTTGTCATGCTAGCAATCTGCTAACACTGGAACTGTGCTCCCTGTTTATCTTCCTTTGGTTAGAAGTTACTGTGGCAGAGATAATGACAGTTCAGACTGTATAGTAACTTTTTTGTATAAAATGATTTTTATATACAGTTGTCTTCCTTGTTTTGTTTTAAAAAAGAGAGGGGGCAGGGTGTGTGTGTGTGTGTGTATAATGGAGCTATTAAATAGGCTGCTACTGGGAAAAGCTTTCTAATACTGACATACAGACAAATTTAGATGACATGCTCATGGTGTCAGTGGCATTAGCAGGTGCCTAAACCCCCATCTGTCACCCATTTTTAGTGCTGAGATAAGGCTGTTGCTTCTAGCTGATCTGTAATCTCTTTAAAACCAAGACCATTCTAACTCCTAGCAGCACCAAACAGGCCTGTTTCCTGCACTACCAGCTTGAGCATTTATGGGTGGAGAAGGAGACACTTATCAAGCATGGTGTCACTGTGACAAACTGGATTTGAGTCACTTGCATCACCAGAAGGCCTGTAAACTTGCAAAGCGGCATCTTCTAGATCTTGAGCTGTTCTCCTAGGGTATGTCTACACTTGCAAGTTAGTTTGAATTAAGGAGGCTTAATTCAAACTAGCTTAGTCCCTGTCTACACCAGGCTTTCATTAGTTCAAATTAACACATTACTTAATTCAAACTAAGCTTTCATTAGTTCAAATTAGTAAAACCTGGCAGTTAGTTCAACCTATGCCTTTAGTTCAAACTAAGGATGGGGCAGATGAGGATTAACCCTTAGTTTGACTTCGGTTTGAATTAAGGGCCATTAGTTCAAATTAACAAAGTGGACTAATTCAAGTTAACATTAAGTCAAATTAGTCCAGCTTGTTAATTCAAACTAAACTCAAACTTTTCAGTCTGAATTAACAAATTTGAACTTTTCCTAGTGTAGACATAGCGCTAGAGAGGGCTAATCATCTTGTGCCTGACTATAATGCACCTTCCTAATAAAAATGGAATACAGTGCAGTAGGTTGCCTTATCCATTAAGGTGCACTGGAACTGGTGGGTTACCTACCAGTAACCGTCCTTCAAGATGAGCTGCTCACATACATTCAGTTACAGGCATCTACGTGCCGCAGCACATGGTAGCTCAGAAAGTCTTCAGCCTTAGCCTGTCGGGTCAAGGCACGTGGCCAATGCCCCCTCTGTGCCGCAACCGCGGCTATATAGGGGACCGTGACCCTGTCCCTCCCAGTCCCATATACCTTTGCCAACTCCATTAGCGGGGATGGTGGGAGGGGCCCGAATGTATGTGAGCAGCCCATCTTGAAGAAGGATGGTTACTGGTAAGTAACCCACCACTCTCCTTTTGAGCACTGGTCACATCAGTTACAGGTGACTGCTAGCTGTACTCATGGATGGTGGGAGGAGTTAGTCTACCCACACTGAGTACAGCTCTGCCCAAAGTGGCATCATCTGTAGCCTGCTGGGGGATGGCATAGTGTGTTGTGAAAGTATTTATTGATGACCACATACCAGCCTTGCAGATCTCTTGGATCAAGACCCTGGCAAGGAAAGCCGTAGACGCTTGGGCCCTGGTAGAGTGGGCTCTGACAGTCCCAGGAAAGGGCGTGTTCAACCTTCTGTAGCAATCTTTAATGCAGTTCACAATCCATTTGGAGATACAGTGGGAGACCTCTCTTGCGTTTGGCAACCACCACAAAGGGTTGAGAGGTCTTGCGGAATGGCTGCGTGCACTCAATGTATGTCAGGAGCACTCTCCTCACATCCAAGGTATACCATCTCCTCTGGTTCTCCATAACCTGAGGGTCTGGATAAAAAACTGGCACACAAATTGCCTGGTTAAGGTGGAAGGGAGTGGCCACCTTAGGGAGAAAAGATGGGTGGTGATGTAAGCCCACTGTATCCAGGCAGAAGCTTGTATACAGGTGTTCCAAGGAGAGGGCTTTCAACTCCAAAACCTTTCTAGCAGAGATGATTGCTACTATGAAGGCCACCTTCCAAGACAGGACCAGCAGGGCGGCTGAGTCCAAGGGTTCATAGGATGGCTCCATCATCACCCGGAGTACCAAATTCAGGTCCCAAGGAGGAGTGGGTATATGGGGTTGAGGAAAGAGCACCAATTTCAAGAATCTGAGGTAGGATGGGAGGAGACTGGGGCCCTATCCACCCTTTTGTGGAGAGCTGAGATTGCTGCTAAGTGGACTCTGAGAGACCTTTTTCTCTGAAGTCTAACAGATACTCGAGGATTTAGGTATATTGGTGCTGATATAGGCTTTACACCTTTGTCCCGGGCCCAGATGGAGAATTGCTTCCATTGGGCCATGTATGTGGACTTAGTAGCTGGTCTGCTACCACCCAGGACCTTCTTAACACTCAGCAGAGCCTCTCTTGCTCACTGAGCCAGACAGCATCCAGGCTGTCAGGTGCAGGCAGCCTGGGTTCAGTTGCAGGAGGCACCCTGAGTCCTCTGTTAGGAGATCCGCCCACAGTGGAAAGCGGAGTGGGGTTTCTACAGCTGTGTCCTGCAGGAGCAGGAACACATGTTGTCTGGGCCAGTCCAGACCTACCAGCATCATGTTTGCTCCATCCACACTGATCTTCAAGAGGACCCTCTGAATCAAGAGGACCGGAGGGAAGGCATACATCAGGGGCTCCAACCAGTTGATGTGGAAGGTGTCGCTGCGCGACCCTTCCTCCCAGCCCCTGAGGGAGCAGAACTGGGGACACTTGTGGTTCTGCTGTCACAAACAGGTCTATCTGGGGTAACCCTTATTTGTCTAGCAGAAAGGAGAACACCCTGTCGTGGAGGGACCATTCGTGGTTCGCTAGGGGCGTTCTGCTGAGCGAGTCCACTAGCCTGTTGTCCACCCCTGGTAGATGGGTGGCCACCAGGGTAAAATTGTGTTCTACGTCCAGCTCCCAGAGTTTGCACGCCTCTTCGCAAAGTGTCAGGGAGCAGACCCCTCCCTGCCAGTTCATATAGAACATGGTTGTGGTATTGTCCGTGAGGATCTGAACTGACCTGCCTGTATCTTGTCCAGAAAGGTCATGCAAGTTCATCTGATGGCCCGCAGTTCCTCCACATTTATGTGAAGAGGGCTGTCCGTGTGGGACCAGAGCCCTTGAGTGGAGAGTCCCCCAGAGCTATGGGCCCACCACCCTGAGTCTGAGGCATGGTATTAGGGTCACTGAGGGCCTGAGCTCTTTGAAGGGGATGCCCCCCATGGTGAAACAGGGATCCCGCCAG